>PISX010004735.1:7782-117095 GCA_004024625.1 Mellivora capensis | reverse complement strand
ATATGGTAGACCGAGCCCTGCTTCTGGCTCCATGGTCAGCAGAGTCTGCTTGAGATTCTCTCTCCTTCTCCCTCTCCCACTAGTCCTCTCACACACTCCCTCTCAAATAAATAAACAATTTTTTTTTAAAGTATTATAGTTGGAGATCTGATGTTAGGGATTTTTCTCTGCGTATCTCTTTATGAAAATTAAAAAAAAACCTTAGAAACAAAATAAAATGACTGAAATATTTTAAGTACGACTATGAGACCTAAGGGCTTCCAAGAACCATAAATTAGTATAATTATCATAAATATGCAGTTCAGAAAAAAAAAAATGCAGTTCAGGGGACCTGAGTGGTTTAGTCGGTTAAGCATCTGCCTTCCGCTCAGATCATGATCTCAGGGTACTGGGATCGAGCTCAGCTGGGAGCCTGCTTCTCCCTCTCTCATGCTGCTCCCTGTGCTCATGCTTTCTCACTCTCTCAAATTAATAAGTATGCAGTTCAGATTAAAGCATTAAAATATGTTTTTCATCTTTATGACTAGGATAATAATAACAGAAGACTTAATTAATGTAAGTCGTCCACTCACACTGTCAGTTTGATAGGTGTGATGGTTAATCTTATGCCTGGGCTAAGTAAGGGATGTTGGGATAGGATAGCAGGTAAACATTTTTTTGGGGTGTCTGTGAAGGTGTCTCCAGAGATCAGCATTTGAATCAAGATTAGCATCTGAGTGACAGACTAAGTAAAGAGGATAACCTACCCCAAAGTGGAGGGCTTGAACAGAACAAAAGGAAATAAAACTAAAAAGCAGAGGAAAGGAAAATTTGTCTGCTAGAGCTGAGACATCCACCTTCCACCCTGTTATCCATGTTTACAGTTCTCAAGCCTTTAGGCTTGGGACCAAAACTATACCACTGGTTTTTCTAGGCCTCCAGCTTGCACACCTCAAACTATGGTACTTCTTTGCCTCCACAGGTGTAAGCCAATGGCTCATAATAAATCTCTTTCTGCTTATCTATATATCACCCACTGGTTCTGTTTCTCTGGAGAGTCCTCACTAATACAACATGGGCAGCCATTGTATTTGTCTCGTTCACAACTCCATATTCCCAGCATCCAGAACAGTGCCTTACCTGCGAGAAATACTCAGTAACATTTGCTGAATTAAAGAATAAAAAGCCAGATTAGAGGCTCTAACAGCCTGGGGAATGCTTGATTTGGCACACAAGGAAAACGAAACAAGGACAACAAAACCACTCAGTACTTGGAAGTATAAAATCATCAGGAAGCATCTACTCATCTTTGATTTAAATTAGCCAAGTAATTATAAAAGTTTACAAGTGATATTCTTAACAGGTACACCTGTGCGCTTATCTTCCCATCTTTAGGTCATTAATGTCAAAGTCTTCACTGAACAACTAAAAAGAAGGAACACTGAATCAGAGCTCTAATAGCATTCCATTCTCAAGACACCATCTCTCAAACTTACTTTCATGTCAAGCCATCATCATCCAATCTTTATGTTCCTTTTCATGAGGGTAGAAAATAAGATCTGGTCTGGTACAATCTAGCTGATCCCCCCCACCCCCTAAATTGTCAGACTTTAACAGAAGGCCACTCTCAACCACAACAGAACCCCTCTACTCTCAATTTAAATACTTGAGTCTCAAATCCTTCTGGTACTGCATTCATCTGATTACTTCTGGAAGCCTCAGAAATAAATCTAAGAACTTGAGTCTTTGGCACTGTAACCTCTAACCTAAAATTGTCAGAACTTATGAAGCTCCATCTTATTAATGACATTCATTATGAAAACAACCAACAATGCAAGACAGCTTCAAGTACATTCTGATTCGTGGTAAATCTTCAGCCCTTTTCAAAGAGAACCAGACACAGGACTAAATATGGGCTACCTCTTGGTTTTCTATTATTAATAAACAAGACTGCTGTGTTAACTCTCATTCTCCATAAGTTTCCTTGCCCATAACTGCTCCTTAGATTTGTGGTTCCATTTTACTCTGAATACAAGGTACCCAGAACTTACTAACTGAAACTTGATTTCACCTGTCATCAAAAATTTAAGAGCATCAATCTATTTCCTTCTCTTGCAACATCACATTTAAGATACAATTCAGGGGTGTCTGAATGGCTCCATCAGTTATGCATCCAACTCTTGATCTCAGCATCATTAAGTTCAAGCCCTGCAATGGGCTCCACGATCAGCATAAAGCCTAATTAAAAAAAAAATTAAAAGGGGTGCCTGGGTGGCTCAGTGGGTCGGGCCTCTGCCTTCGGCTCAGGTCGTGATCCCAGGGTCCAGGGATCGAGCCCCAAATCAGGCTCTCTGCTTGGCAGGGAGCCTGCTTGCCCCTCTCTCTGCCTGCCTCTCTGCCTACTTGTGATCACTCTCTGTCAAATAAATAAATAAAATCTTAAAAAAAAATTAAAAATAGGGGCGCCTGGGTGTCTCAGTGGGTTAAAGCCTCTGCTTTCGGCTCAGGTCATGATCCCAGGGTCCTGGGATCGAGCCCCACATCGGGCTCTCTGCTCCGCGGAGAGCCTGCTTCCTCCTCTCTCCCCCTGCTTGCCTCTCTTGCCTACTTGTAATCTCTGTCAAATAAATGAATAAAATCTTAAAAAAAAAAAATTAAAAATAAGCAAAAAACACACTTCAGATTTTAAAAGGTCAGTAACACATAATTTTTATCCATAATCCTTTGGATTTGTAACTTGCAGAAATACCTCTGAAATGGTTTGAGATTCAGGGCATCTTCAATGCTATCTGGCTATTCTAAGGAAGTGGAGGATCAGGTTTAATCAACACACACTGTGGAATACCTAGAACTATAAACACAAGCACAGATCAGACTGATTTCTCCATACTGACAACTGTTTGAGATGAAGCAACCGAGAAAAGACCAGTTTGAGCTGTAGGGATGGCAATCAAAGTAATGATGCTAAATGTGATACCAAGAAATTTTAGATATATTTATCCCATCTTTTAATTCAGTTTTAAATCTTTCTTCAAACTGTTCAACCTTTTTTAACTGGTTGATTTTCCCATCTTTACAATCTCACATGCCTGGGGAGAGCATTAATAAGCATGTAAGTAACTGAGACTTAAACAAGGCTAGGAAGGGAAAAGAAAATAAATATTGGAAATCTACCAAATGAGTGACCAAACTTGCATCAAATGTATTTAGTCACAACAAAGAACTTGTCTGAACAATTTGGGGAGTGGAGGTAGAGTACTCCTATACCAGTATTTCTGAATCTTTTCAGAAAGATTACCATAGATCTCACACCTTTGTTAGTCCAATAAAAACCTATAGATTCCTTCTCAGAATATTTTATATGCAGAAAATAAAATACATAGCATTGTAAAAGAACAATTATAGGGAAATTCAGCCACACTAAGATTACTTAATTTTGATACAGTAAAGTACATGTTCATTATTAATGATATAGGAGATCTAATTAGGACTATTAATTATGAAAATTATGAGTGTAAACAATATTCTGAGATATCTGCAACAATAACGTGCTATGGAAATATCTGTGATTTCTAGTGGTGACAAAGCCACAGGTACTGCTAAACTAGTGGAGATTTCCTGCCTACATTTATTTATTTATTTATTAAGATTTTATTTATTTGAGAAGAGAGAGAGACCGAGCATGAGAGGGGAAAAGGTCAGAGGGAGAAGCAGACTCCCCATGGAGCCGGGGGAGTCCGCTGTGGGACTCCATGATCATGACCTGAGCCAAAGGCAGTTGCCTAAGCAACTGAACCACCCAGGTGCCCAACATTTATAATACACGTACAGATTTTCCTCAATTTACAATGGGGTTATATTCTGTTAAACCCACCCTAAATGAAAATATCTAAGACAAAAATGCATTTAATACATGTGATGTACTGAATGTCATTACTTAGCCTAGCCTACCTTAAATGTACTTAAGAACACCTAAAATTGGACAACGGTTGGGCAAAATCTTCTAACACAAAGCCTATTTTATAATAAAGTGTTCAGTAATTCATGCAATTTATTAAACACAGTACTGAAAGGAAAAAAAAAACAACAAAACAGAATGGTTGTATCAGTGTAAAATGGTTGTAAATACACCAGGTGTTTGCCCTCTTGATCACCTGACTGACCAGGAGCTGCTTCCCGACTGCTGCCCAGCAACATCATGAGTGTCATACCACACGCTGCTAGCCTGGGGAAAGATCAAAACTCAAAGCATGGTTTCTACTGAATACATACCACTTTCACAGCACCATAAAGTCTAAAAGCCATACAATGAACCATCCTAGTCTGGGACCATCTTACTAGATTCAGTTAGCAGTTCATGAAAATAAGATGTAGGGATGCCTCGGTGGCTTCAGTCCGTTAAGAGTCTGCCTTCAACCCAGGTCACGATTCCATGACCCTGGGATTGAGTCCTGCATCAGGCTCCCTGCTTAGCTTCTCCCTCTTCCGCTGCCTACCACTTCCACTGCTTGTGCTCTGTCAAATAAATAAAATCTTAAAAAAAGGAAAAAAAAAAAAGTAATTTTCTTCATATCCCCCCCCCTTGTAAGGTTAGAATGGGGGATATCCCTACCAGGTTAATAATCCCTGCTTTGAGGGACACTTGGGCGGCTCAGTGGGTTAAAGCCTCTGTCTGGGATAGAGCCCTCTCTGCTCAGTAGGGAGCCTGCTTCCCCCACTCTCTGCCTGCCTTTCTGCTACTTGTGATCTCGCTCTCTGTCAAATAAATAAATAAAATCTTAAATAAATAAATAAGTCCCTGCTGCGAAACATTTTTTATTTTTTAAGTTTTTAATTTTAATTCCAGTTAGTTAACATACTGTGTTGTATTAGGGTCAGGTGTACAATGCATGATTCACCAATTCTATACACTGCTCTTCAGGGTAAGTGTACTTTCTAAACCCCATCACTTATCCCCCATCCTCAAAACTAATTTTTTTTTAAATTTATTTGACAGTCACAAGTAAGCAGAGAGGGAGGCAGAGGGAGAGGAGGAAGCAGGCTTCCTGCTGAGCAGAGAGCCCGACGCAGGGCTGGATCCCAGACCCTGAGATCATGACGTGAGCAAAGGCTTAACCCACTGAGCCACCTAGGCACCCCTCAAAACTAATTTTTAAGGTGAAGAGACCACAGAGTAAAATCTGAAAGTTGGGCATCAAATGCGTGTTTTATTCATCAATACTAACATTAACTAAGGTAATTTGTTTTCCTTCTTCATCCCAATCCTCCAAAACCACTACTACTAATCCTTTGATCACAATATAGCCTTGAATTAATGCTGTAACATTTTCAAGTTCCTTAGCGTCCTTGTGCCTTGCCCTTTGCCTTCAAAGATATGTAACCGTTCCTTAACCCAAAAACTTATAAAAACACAAAACCAAAAAATGTGCTTTATATATGGGCATACCACTATCCAGTACTAAAGCTACTATTATTGATCCATTCAGTATTTATAGTACCTGACAAGATAAAACTTTGTAATTCTTGCTCTCACAGCTTACAGCAGTGTGTGCATCCAAGTAAATAACACATAATGGGGGTGCCTAGGTGGCTCGTTGGTTAAGCGGCCAACTCTTTTTCTTTTTTTTTTAAGATTTTATTTATTTGGGGCGCCTGGGTGGCTCAGTGGGTTAAGCCTCTGCCTTCGGCTCAGGTCATGATCTCAGGGTCCTGCGGATCAAGCACCACAAAGGGCTCTGCTCAGCAGGGAGCCTGCTCCCCACGCCTCCCCGCCCACCTATCTGTCTACTTGTGACCTGTCAAATAAATAAATAAAATCTTAAAAAAAAATTTTTATTTGACAGAGAGAGATATAGTGAGAGAGGGAACACAAGCTAGGGGAGTGGGAGAAGGAGAGGCTCCCACCGAGCAGGGAGCCTGATGGAGGGGGAGGGAAGCCTCAATCCCAGCCAGGACCCAGGGATCATGAGCTGAAGGCAGACACTTAATGACTGAGCCACTCAGACACCCCACAGCCAACTCTTGATCTCAGCTCAGGTCTCAATCTCTGGTCTTGTATTCAAGCCCCACATTGGGCTCCAGATTGGGCATGGCACCTACTTAAAAACAAACAAAACAGGAGTGAGGAGGAGAGACTGATTCTGAGAAGGTCCAAATTATAGCAACCCAATCCATCTTTTAGATAGAAGCATTAAGGAAAGCTTTTCTGATGAAGAAGCATGGTTAATTCTTGAAAGTATAAAATGGAAGATAGCCAGGTAGAGGGGTGGATGGGAGTTAGTGTGCCTGAAGTTTGGTGTTCACAACAAACTTACAAAAAAACCAGCATGTTTGAGACACAGTAAAACAAGATCACTTTATTTTCTTGTTTACCAGTTAACAAATATTGTAAAATCAGGGGTGCCTGGGTGGCTCAGTGGGTTGGGCCTCTGCCTTCTGCTCGGGTCATGATCTCAGGGTCCTGGGATCAAGCCCCGCATCGGGCTCTCTGTTCAGTGGGGAGCCTGCTTCCTCCTCTCTCTCTGCCTGCCTCTCTGCCTACTTGTGATCTCTCTGTCAAATAAATAAAATAAAATAAAAAATCTTAAAAAAAAACCCCAAATATTGTAAAATCAGATTATGGTGATGGTTGCACAACTCTGAACACACACTAAAAACCAATGAATTGTACATTTTGAATAGGTGACAATTTATGTATGTCAATCATCTCCTTAAAGCTGTTTAAAAAAATCCTTTTCCAGGGATATCTGGCTAGCTCAGTCAGAATAGAGTATGAGACTCTTGATCTCAAGGTTGCGAGTTCGAGCCCCACAATGGGTACAGAGACTACTTAAAAACAAAATCTTTTTTTTTAAAGATTTTATTTATTTATTTGCCAGAGAGAGCGAGAACACGTGTGTGCACAAGCAGGGTGGAAGGGAGAAGCAGGCTCCCCGCTGAACAAGGAGCCCCATGTGGGACTTGACACCTGAACAGCTGCTTAACTGACTGAGCCACCCAGGCGTCCCAAAAACAAAATCTTAAAAAAAAAAAAGGGGGGGGCAAACAAACCAACAAAACAAAAAACCCCCACAACCTTTTCCCAAAATCTGTTTCTCCAATCTCTGATTCAACACTTACTGAACCTACTATGTGCCTGAAACTGCAAATAAGTGCTACAGCTCTGTAGGTAATTATTATGCATTGTTAATGTTTGAGAAATGCTAAGTATGATTCACAGGGAACCATAATGGGGGTCCCACTAACCTGACCAATCAAAGCATTCTCTAGATGGTTCAGGGTACTGTTTAGGGCTTATACTCATCCCTCTGATGTTAAGGAAACATGTCCTCACACTGTCTGAGATTTATACATGTTTCCTCCTAATTTTCAGCAAAAGGGACCAATTCACAACTGCCTGCCAAATGCATGGCGTATGCTCAAAAAGAATTAAAAGTCTCACAAAATTTTTTACTGAAATATGCCCAGTATCTTAACTATGCCTGACACATAACAGGCACACTCATATAGGTTTGTTGACTGAATAAAATGAATATTTGCTTATCCTTTAGAAAGTACTGTAGGAGGTACTGTACAAAGCTTCTAAGACACTTTTGAACATCTGAGCTTTTGTTTGAAGAGAAGTTAACCTTATTCACAGAGGGATACAATGTATTAATATTACAGAGGTCCAAAAATGGGAACACCAGGGTGCCCAGGTGGCTCAGTCAGTTAAGCGTCTGCCTTCAGCTCAGGTCATGATCCCAGGCTCCTGGGACCCAGCCCCGAGTTGGGCTCCCTGCTCAGGCTGAGTAGGGGAGCCTGCTTCTCCCTCTCCCTCTGCCTGCTGCTTCCCTGCTTGTGCTCTCCGTCAAATAAATTAAAACCTTTAAAAAAAAAAAAACTAAACTAAAACAAACAAAAAACTAAGCACTACAGAGATGACAAATATTCCCATTAGGAACTATGCATATATCGCATATATCAGGTATCCCCAAAGTTCTATAAACAGTAGCAGACGCCAAACTCTCTACAGGGTTCCATTAAAAAGTAAATGCACACAACAGGGGTACCTGGGTGGCACAGTCAGTTAAGTGCCCAGCTCTTAGTTCTGGCTCAGGTCGTGAGATAGAGCCCCACCCTGGGCTCCCCGCTGAACAGAGTCTGCCTAAGATTCTTTCTCCCTCTGCTCCTCCCCTACTTGTTCACTCTCTCTCTAAAAAATGAACGAATGAATGAATGAATGAAGGTTAAAATAAAAGCAGAATTTCCTTATTATGAATCATTAGTTCCTTTTTACCCAACACTATTGCCAAGAAACATAAAAGATACTTCTATCAGCAAGACATGGTTCTTTTCCCTCAAGGAATTTCCAGACTGCTTTCTCATAGGAATGCATCTGGGACGGTTTCAAATATTGGTGTTAGATACTATCCAGAAATCAAAGCATTTGATTATATGGGATCACAGTGTACTTTCCAGTGCCATGTTTCCTGGTATAGGATTTCCTGAATTACCTCCTAATTCACAGCAGGTTAAGTTAAGAAACCAGCCTTAACCAAATTATAGTTCTAGAAATGATGGGAGGTGGTGGGTGTGGGCAGGAAAGCACCATTATAACCTTGAAATATAGGAAATTAAAATGGTCCCTAATTCTGCAGCATATCAGAATCACTTGGGGGAGGTTTTATAACATTTGATGCCTAAGGCTACCCCAAACCCATTAAATTAAAGTATGTAAGGTTAGGAGTCAAGTGCCATTTTTTAAAACTACTCCATGTCATTCCAATGGGCAGCAAAGTTTGGGAACCACTGTATAGTTTGAAGATGCAGTTAAGATCTATTTACATAAGACACTGATAACAACATAGATGTTTTGGGTTTAGGCAAATTAACCACTCTGATTCCCACAATTTGTATGAAACCCCAACTTATATAGGATTGTTGTAATGATTAAATTAAGATCATGTGCAATGTCTGAATGGTCAATTCTACTTTTCTTTCTTGCATATACATGGAAAAAAAAATGTTTAGCCACACTGTATTCAACCAACTACTCACTTATTTCAGTACTACGTACTAACATTATAAATAAAAGACAACTATATATTCAAGTCATAACAAATCCATATCCGAGAATGAAGAGCCAGTTTATCCTACTGATCTCATCAATTATTTTTTTTTAAAGATTTTATTTATTTGAGGGGCACCTGGGTGGCTCAGTTGGTTGGTTAAACATCTGCCTTCGGCTCAGGTCATAACCCCAAGGTCCTAGGATTAAGCCCCACATCAGTTCCCTGCTCTACGGGGAACCTGCTCCTCCCTCTGCCTGCTGCTCCCCCTGCTTGTGCAAGCACTCTCTCTCTAATAGATAAATAAAATCTTTAAAAAAAAGATTTGAGAGAAAGCAGGGGAGAGCACAGCGGAGAGGGAGAGGCAGACTCTCAGCTGAGCAAGCAGAGAGCCTGATGCAGGGCTTGATCCCAGGACCCCAAGATCATGACATGAGCCAAAGGCAGATGCTTCACCAACTGACCTATCCAGGGGCCCCGATTTCATCAATTTATACAATGCATTAAAAAAAAAAAAAAAAAAGATACTCTTAAGGGGTGCTTAGTGGCTCAGTTGGTGAAGCGTCTGCCTTTGGCTTGGGTTATGGTTCTGGAATTGAGTCCCAAGTCAGGTTCCCTGGGATCCCTGCTCTGTGGGGCACTTGCTTCTTTCTCCTCTCCCATTCCCCCCTGCTTGGGTTATCTTTGTCAAGTAAATAAATAGATAAAAGCTTAAAAAAAAATTTCCCAAGACCTTATGATCTTAAGAATCCCTTTTCTAAATGAAAGCTGACATTACAAATTTCATTCTAGGTTGAAATCTAGATGACATGGCAGGCGGATCCCTAACTCTTGACTCTAATACAATGCTCCTACCATTTCCTTTTATACTGAGGATCAGAATGCACTCTCCAGCTAAATCTTTTTTTGTACAACACTTCCAAAGTCCCCGTAAAACATACCCCACGGAGGACTTTCAGATAAGGAAAAGGCAATATCCCTGTTTTACAAGGGAAAATGAGGCAAAGATCTCAACTGCCACTCATTGCTTACCACCCCCACCTGATGATTACTTTATTAGCCAAGTCATAGAGCTTCATGGTGACAGAAACATTATTAACCTACAGTCTTGCATACGGACAAATCAACATCACATCCAGGAAAAAAAAAAAAAAAAAAAAAAACACGTAAATGTGATCCAAAAGACCAACTTAAAAAAAAACCAAAACCTATCTTGCCACAAAATGCAGTTTACCATGGATTAGCAGTATTCAAAAAAAAAAAAAAAAAATATTCTTTATCTCAGTAGGGAGTGTGGGCTATATCAGTGTATATATTTGATGTTTGTCAAAACTCATCTGATGGCACAATGAAAGCTATGCATTTCACTATATATAAATTACATCTCATTAAAAAAACATTAAAACATGCATTAGTCCATGTTATATGATTACTGGTCATTTAAATTTCAAGAGCCACCTCAGATTGCTTTGGAAACAAAAACAGTAACAAAACCCTTCAATTTAACTAGGTATTCACTTATATTTTGAGAACTATTAGAGGGAGGCACCTGGATAGCTCAGTCAGTTAGGTGTCCAATTCTTGGTTTCAGCTAGGGTCATGGCTTTTGGGGTTGTGAGACTGAGCCTCACATTGGGCTTCCCGCTCCACAGGGGGCCTAATGGGGATTCTCTCCCTCTGCCCCTCCCTGCTGCTCGCTCTCTAAAAGAAATGGATCTTTTAAAAAGCAAACTTATTGAAAAACTTACAAGCATCCAATTAAATAATAATATAAACAACAAGTTCCTTACATTTACAGAAGAGTTTTTCATTTTCTCTGAATGAGGCCAAATGCCATTAAGTGAAGGAGGCATAGTATGGCTCTGTAGCATCAAATAAAAACGTGTGGGGTATGTGAGCAGGCATGCTGACCTTGACAGAAAGGTGAAAATGGCTGAGAAAATGAACAGTTAGGAGACTCTAGTAACCCTTCAGAGACAGAATTCTAATTTGTGAGATACTAGGCTTTATTCAGGATTCAATTAGCTCACAAATGCTACTTAAGCATCGTTACGTTATTCCATAACTAGAAATCCATTACATGCCGACATAAAGCACCTTTAATATATTGTGTATATATATACACTACATATAGCATATCTATAGAGATTCAGTTACTCTGAGTTAAGAATCACATTTCTCATGGACCCAGTGATCTGTAATAAATACATATCCAGTGCAGATGTCATCTTTTTTTCTCTGATAAAAGCATTGTAACTTATCTGCAAGATAAGTGCCAAAAAGCTAGTATTAAAATTTAAGCTGCTTTTAACACTGAAAAGTAAGGAATAACTAGTACTTTATAAATATCTTCTATAATACTTGACACTGAGAGGCCTAAAAGTGGTTGAAAAGAAGGCAACAATTCTCCCATTCCCCCTCGCATCTTCTTTATTCATCTCTCTATAAAAATATATTCCATTAATTTACTTCCTTCTAAATGGTAACTGGTAACTTTATCTGATGCAGATGGCATTTTTTAGAGTCTTGAGAGAGGTCTCTGTACTAAAATATAAGATTTAAAAGTAAGATCTAGATCTAACATTAAACTGTGATGAAATGCTTTCTAGCTACTATCATCCAAAAAGAAGTCTCAAAATTTCAGAGCCAGAAGTTCTGAGATCAACTAGGCCAGTGACTTAAGTAGGGAACTTTGTTCAAATAAAACCCTATCCAAAAGCTCAGTATGCAAAACTTTTTCTAGAAGAGTAGGAAACTCTCAATCTTTCTGTCCAATATTATTCTTTTCTATTCCATAAGAATTAGAAAATTGGTAACATGGTAAAATCCTTTTTGCATTTAACAGATCAGCAAACTAACTGATAGGACCAAAGAATTGTTGAAGGACTAACTGACCCAAGTTCATTGTCAATACCATATGATAGATCTAGAGCTTGCTATCATAAATGCTTCTTTAGAGATCACATTAATTCAATTCAAATTGAGCACCACAAAGATAGAGAAGGTAGTAACAGAAATAGAGATTTTTAATGAGCTTCCAGAAGTCAACTGACGATTTCAGTTTCTTAACTAAACAATGTCCTCAGTTTCCTAAAAATATGGAGTCTGAACACCACCCTTACTCTGCTCTTTACACTGAGTGCCATGCTTCTGCCTAACAATAGATCCCTTACCAAGTAAAGATTAGCTAGGCTATGCGGGCAGATCATTTTCAGCCCTTGTTTTAGGATATCCCAAAGTACCTTAGTAAATTCAAGGGGCTGCAGGGTGCAGGGGAGAAGATGGAGTGAAGTGTAACTGCAGCAAAATCCAAATTGTTTTTTACAAGTCATTTCTACACCCAACACAGGGCTTGAACTCATGACCTCAGGATCAAGAGCCACATGTTCTACCAACTTAGCCAGCCAGGCACCCCATTAAATAAAAATTTAAAATTTTTATATTTATATCCATCTAAAACAATAACACATGACTGCTTCATTTAATCTCGATAAATGAAAGTCAACTTAGTCCACTATTTACCAAATAAATATTTACCTGTATGCTGTATAGACGTGATGTGGAAATAGGGGAGAACAAACTGAGGGGACAAGATGACATTGCTACCCAAATAAAGAATGCTTATGTAAAGTCCTTCCTACCCTTTTCACTTCAGCAGAAAAAGTTCTCATACTTTACAACCAATGAACCACTACTGTTTCTGTGCACCATATTCTACCACTCCTAAAGCAAATTTACTCTTTCCCCACCCTCCTGCAATTACTACCTTTTGCATTAGAGACTACTCCAGGAAGCCACACTGTATTCTTGGCTACCCTCCCCAACCAGTTCAACCCGAGCTTTCCTCCTTAGAGCCTGATCCTAAAAACCCATTTCCTCTCCCAGGAAGCATTACTCTGAAAGCCAAGTTAATCTCTCTTTAGCTCCACCCACAGTTTATAACTACATCTCTCTCTGCACTCAACATCTTATTATAGATGGCAATTATTTTGCTCACCAGTTAATTTCATTTATTCATGCTTATTCAGTGTATTAACTACAGCTCTTGTTGGTCTATATCAGCACTGCCTTTTAACAAAAGCTACCAGATAAAAGGGTTTAGCACTGAAAATGCCAGATGCTTTAATGCTTTTTGAAAATTATTTCTAATACATTAAATTCAACATGATTTGTGCAATTTCTAAAACCTCCCAACACGGATGAGTTTCAAGAGCATTATGTGAGAGAAGTCAAACACAAATGACCTCATACTGTATGACTGTATTTATGTGTAATTCTAGGAAAAACTAGTGATGGAAAGCTAATCAGTGAGGGCCAGGGGTGGAGAGATATGTTTAAAGGCAAAAGAAAAGACGTTTTAATTTTTTGGCTAATGCAATGGACTTTTTAACTTTGAAGGAATGAAAAGCTAGACATTTTAATAAGACTTCCATTCTTTAAAAAAATTTTTTTCTTCATTCTCCCAGAATGACATTCATTTTTCCCAGCGGCTTTTTGGAGGGTGGGATGGAGGGATAGGAATCACTTAAAATCTCCCATCATCTTGGATTTCACATTAATTTACCTTACAAAATAAACCTAGAAGTTTCTTCTAAATAATTTCTCACTTACAACCAACAGAATATCTTATCATTCAACTTCCCCATTAAAAATATCCATCAGCATTGTACTCTGGTTGTTTTGAATTAATATCTGAATTAATATATCTGAATTAATATATGCAATTTAGTCCTTAACTCAAGATTTAAAAACATAAACTCGAGCAGATAAAGAGATTACAATAACTATTGCTCCACTTAATTCTTCTTTTTTACAAATGTTATTTTTGTGTGTTGAAAAACTGCTTGGCTTTACAGTACTTTTTTATTTTAGCCCCTATTCAAGGAAGATGCCTTCTAATCTCAAAGTCAAACTAACAATCTTTAAAGTTAACCATTTAACAAACCACAATGTTTTTATGTGGTCATCTTTTATCCTGACTACTACTGCTGTTTGCCTTCACCAATATCCCATCCCCCCAAAAAGCCACAATTTCCCCGAGGTGAGGAGTTACTGAACAAGTAACTCAACAGGTTAAACTTACTTATCACACTGTGGTTACTGATTAATCTTTTTAATACATCAGATTTGAGTCAATTTCAACACAGTAGTGGTCAAACTGCCTCTGCCATTACTCACAAAAATTTGGTACACAAGCTGAAATGCAGCCAACATTACCCTTCAAGAAAGAATAATTAACACTTTTAAATGGACTATGAGGGATTTTGCATAGTATAATTTAACAATTTCACGTCGCATCTGCTGCAGACAGACTGTCATTATGCCATCTCTTTCCTTGAACCCCACCACCGCCGGCACCTTTATTCTTGGCTTCTCAAAGGTTTAATCCACTCAGAGCTGCTAAAGGACCAATCAAGGAAGAGTAACTTGTGAACCCAAGCCTAGAAAAGGGCAGGAATATGCGGTTGAGTCACGTCGTTCCGCCATTTTCTAAGCGGAGGAGGAAGACATGTTGGAACAAAAACACAACAAAAGAGCAGCCATTTCCCAAGCCAGCTCCAATAGCAACCCGAACTGGCCGAACCCGGTCACTTGGCACCTTCAAATCCACTCTACTGGATAAACCTAAGAACATCAGAGGTGCCGGTGTAAAGAAAGCAGCAGACAACCCTGCCGCGTAGAGATCAAAGATGACCCGCATACTTAACTGCAAATAAAAGCCTCGAGAAGAATGACGGAAGCTACATGGAGCAGAGTGTAACCAACTGAAATTCTAAACGAAGTTGCCAAACTAAAAATTGACTCAGTGACTGTGGTGTCTTTCGGTTCTCAAGAAACCACCTGCGCTAGTAAACCCAGGTAACTCAGATACCAAGGCCCGGATTCAGCTGGTGCTACTGCTTGCCTCTCCCCATTTCCCCCAGGCCGTACTTCCCTCGGTGCACCGCCTGTGTGCTCACGGGTTCTTACCGTATGTGGGGGATGCCCACCCCGCCTTGAAGAATCTTATAGAGTTTGCTCTCGTACAGCAACTGGGGATGCCTGGCCTTCTGAGATTCTAGCTTCACTGCCACTTCCTGCAGGGGAGAAAGGGGATGATGGCATCAACATCCCTAAGGATTCAATGATTCAATGTCACTTGGGAGGAGGGGAGACATTAGCAAAGCTCAAACTCGAGACTAGGAGGAGAAATAAGAGGCTCAGAAGAGAAAGCTCTCTTTGTAATTATAAAACGAGGCAACCAGCCTCAAAGGCCTCTTCAGGGGGTAGTGACGAAATCGACACGTCCTCCAAGGTGCAGGAAAATGATTCATCCAGAAAACGTAATGAGAGGTTTTGAAGGAAACTGACGATCGAAATCAAGAACCCTAATGAAATAAATCCATACAGTGGGGAAACATAGGGATTAGAGAAATACGATTTTGCCGATCTCACCTTAAACGACGGCTTAAAAAGTTCGACTAAGGTCCATTTTTAACAAGCTGGGAAACTTCATAGGTTCTCCCAACCCTTCTGTCGGGTTCTTTGCCTTTTAGGGAAAGAGAGCGGGGGAGGCTCCTAAAGCCAAGAAAACTGGCTCCCTCTCTCTGGACTCCCCTCCCCAGTACGTGCGTGTGATGGGGAAAAGCCCGAGCACTTCGGGGGTTGGGATGAGGGGTGAGGACTGGCGCAGCGTGGTCGTGAACCCCACCCCGGGTGATTACCTCGCCGTTGGTAATGTTGATCGCCAGGTAAATGTCCCCGAAGGAGCCAGACCCGATCTTCCGTACCAGTTTATATTTCCCTCCGACAATGAATTCGGCCTTGGAGCCGCTGCTGCTCGCCATCCTGAGAGATGAAGATGGAGGCTGGGGCCAAGCCCCGACACCTCTGAGGGGGGTACGGAGGCCTCTGGGGCTCGTCCGCGGAACAAGGCTGCGGAGGAGGGCGGCAGGAAACGGAAAACGTTGGCTCTTTCAAGGCGTTACAGGTCCCAGAATCGGCCGAGGGGAACCTGATCACCGCCGCTCACTCAGGCTTCTTTTCGCCAGGCCGCAGTTTGTGAGGGGGTTCTCGCGGTTACCAGCCTGGGCCACTTGTTTCTGGGCGGCCACCGCTGGCTCGCTTTCACGGCGACGTCGCGGGCTGGAAAAGGGGCGCGGTGGTTTAGGGCGGCGATACCGCTGCCACCACTGCCGCCGGCTCCCGCCCGGAGGGACCCCTGTCACTCCGCCGACGCCGCCATCTTGTTACTCCGGCTCCAGCCAACACAAAATGCCCCCAGTCCCCGGGAGCCGCTTCTTCAAGGCGCAGAGCACTCTGGGAAAGGGATCTCGGGCGCTAGCCCCAGAGGGTCGGCATCGAGAGGGAGGGCGGAACCGGATCCGTGAGAGTCGCGGCCCACGCTCCGAGCGTCACCCGTCACCGCCCAACCACGCATGCGTACTGCAAACCTGCTGATTGCGCAGGCGTGAGGTGGCCTCTCCTCTCCCCCGCCCGGGGCTCACTTTCACTTCCGGTTGTTGGCTGTTCGGAGCCAGCTACCTGTTAGTCACGTCCGACCCGCCTGGTTTCTGAAAGGCCGCGCATCTTCGGGCCCCGAGAGCACTTTAGGGAGGAGTCACCTTCATTCTTCGTGGAGGATGGGAACTTCTGGCTTCCTTGGGAGTTTTGACCTTTGCTCTTTGTTTAAGTCGATTTTTATTTAACCTTTGATCTTTTTGGGGGCCACTCCCTCAAACCAGCCTGTTCCAGCCCAATTCTGTTTTGCGAGAGGCTATCGCCTCTGGTGGAGAGGAAGAGAAAAGCATCCCTGACGGGGCTCGGTTTAGTCTTGGCTCCCGGTTTTAGCAGAGAGCAGTTGATGAAGTCTTAAGCATTAGGATTCTGCGCTCCGCAGTGTTGGAGAATCCTTTCATTGGAAGGGAATAGAGGGAAAGCAGGAATTATCCTATGCCTTTGTGTTGTTGCTCCACTGATAAATTTGGTCCCCAAGGGACCTAATGCCCGATTCATTATTTTAGTAGCAGATGTCTCAACAGAATAAAATTTACAACCCTGAAAAAGCCATAATAGAAATTATTCCCACCCACCCCACCCCCCGCAAAAAAAAAAAAAAACCCTCTATAATAATCATATCTTGGTCATGTTGAAAACTGCAGTACTGATCCAAAAAACAGGGTGGAAAGAACTATTAGAATATAAAATTGACGGGGCACCTGGGTGGCTCAGTGGATTAAAGCCTCTGCCTTCCGCTCAGGTCCTGATCCCGGGGTCCTGGAATCGTGCCCCGCATCGGGCTCTCTGCTTAGCAGGGAGCCTGCTTCCTCCTCTCTCTCTCTCTCTCTCTCTCTCTGCCTGCCTCTCTGCCTACTTGTGATCTGTCAAATAAAAAATAAAATAAATAAAATAAAATTGATAATGCCTGAAGCAGTAAACGTTAAAAGTCATTGTTAACCTTTATACAGTAAATTTTTTTTACTAAAAATCGATTAAAAAAATCAAATCTTGGGGGCACCTGGGTGGCTCAGTGGGTTGGGGCCTCTGCTTTCCGCTCGGGTCATGCTCCCGGGGTCCTGGGATTGAGCCCCACATTGGGCTCTCTGCTCCGCGGAGAGCCTGCTTCCTCCTCTCTCTCCCTGCCTGCCTCTCTTGCCTACTTGTGATCTCTGTCTGTCAAATAAATAAATAAAATCTTTAAAAAAAAAACCAAATCTTGACCACATTTTGGTTTACAAAATTTGACCTGAGGAAACGGCCTGGTAGTAATGATAACAAAAGAAAGCTCTGTAGTTGATGCTATCGTCTGCAATATGAATCAAACCCCGGTGAAGGAATCAAACCTCGGTTGTAAAAATTTAAATGGAATCTCTCAAAATAATTTCATTAAAACGGAAGTGGAAAAAAATGTAGACTTAACTGCAACTTTGAAAGCTGATCGAGTAATTAGTGGAGTTCATCCTGAGAGATAACTGAAATTCCTCCATGTTACTCTAATGCCGACTTAAATACTTCTAATTCATAAAGCTCTAATCCAAATGTGTTGAATGTGAAAACAGATCCCCTAAGGTTTAGAATGGAGTTTTGATGCACTACCAAAACTCAGGCTGCCTGACTCCCAAATCAGCACTATTAGATATTTTCGTTTAGTGACTCTAAGGCGTGTTTGTCCTACTTATCTGCTATTATCTGCTGTTAGAGTCTGGTCTTAAAAAAAAAAAAAAAAAGGCCAAGTGTAAGCATCTTGAAGTTCCCAGGGAGAGCAGCTCTTTTTTTTTTTTTTTTAAAGATTTTATTTATTTATTTGTCAGAGAGAGAGCAAGCACGGGCAGACAGAGCGGCAGGCAGAGGCAGAGGGAGAAGCAGGCTCCCTGCCGAGCAAGGAGCCTGATGTGGGACTCCATCCCAGGACACTGGGATCATGACCCGAGCCAAAGGCAGCTGCTTAACCAACTGAGCCACCCAGGCACCCTGGGAGAGCAGCTCTTATGCTGATTTTCCAAATCCTCCAAAACCTAATGGACTAAGAGCTTGAGGAGTTCCCCACAGTGGGTGGGGTATACATTTAAAGGGATTTTTTTGGTGTAGTGAGGATACAGTTGCTACACTGTGGGAGATGGGATGGGGTGGAGGTGTAGAGATGTGCATAGAATGGACTAGTTTAGGGATTCCCAAAGGTATGTGTACAGAGAGGGGCAAGTCTAACAGTTTTCCATAAAGATATTAGAAAACTATGAGCTGTATAATGCATTTTTTCTTCATTTATTTAATCTTTTTTTTTTTTTAGATTTTATTTATTTGACAGGGACAGAGAGAGAGAGAGAGAGATTGAACGCACAAGGGAGGGCAGAGGGAGAAGTAGGCTCCCCGGTGAGCAGGGAGCTGGACTTGGGACTCAATCCCAGGATCATGATGAGCAGAAGGCAGATGCTTAAGGACTGAGCTGCCCAGGTGCACCTTCATTTATTTAATTTCAAATCGTACTTTATTCTGAGAGTTTATCGTCGTACACATGTCATTAAAGCGACCTTTTTTATAAAATGGCGCTGATGATAGATGTTGTTTTATTCTTTTGTTGGTATACTTATTTGTAAATTAAAAACTGACATTTTTATGTTTGCCCTTCTTTTTTGTTGTTGCTGTTTGTTTTGAACTTTTATAAGCTTTTGAAATCAAACCCTCTGGGGCCCACCAGTCTAAATGACTTTTAGAAGCCCTTCCACCTCTGAGATTTGATGATGATTCTATGTATATATGTGGTGAGCCTCCTCATTTGTTTCCTACCTGTTGTAGTCACTATTCTAACCCTGACAATATCCAGCAAAATGCTCCAAAATCCTGTATGAGTAGTCATACCCTTTTCAAATGTGATTTCGGTTGCCCCCATGTTAAGATTTAAAATTTGTCCAAAAAAAAAAAAAAAAGATTTAAATTTGTCAGATTTTAAAAGGGCAACAGTTGAAGGGTGGTTAACATAGAAAATAAAGTTTTTAGGCACAGACTATAAATCAGCCTTTTCCTTAAAATCATGCATCATTTCTGGTAATTTTCAACCTCAGTAATTGAAGAATTCATTACCTGTTTTTGGTGTTACTATTAAAGTTACAAATCATTCTGTACTTATTGAATCAGCAGCAGCTTTGGTGTAATGGAAGGAGTCTTCTAACATGTGCCAAAGTGCAATTCTTGGATCACATGAATTCACTAAAATTATAACCAAAAATAGAGACTAAAAATTTTAGACCTTAAGGGAAACTTAGAGATCATCTGCTTCAATGATCATAGTTTGAAATGCTTTGCAATGTACAGAGTGGCTTCACACGTATCGGTATCAGTTGTGTCCACTATGACACAAGAGGCTTGTCCAAGATCACACCGGTCTTCGTAGCAAAAAAAGAACTAGAACCCCAACCTCTAACCAAAGGAATTAGAAAAAGGAGTAGAATGGAGATTGGGGCAATCATGCCTTAGTGATTACTTCCATGTTCATAGAGAGGTCAAGATGAATTGAAAACATTTTTGTAAAGCCACGGTATTTACCCAAGGAAAGATCACTGGTAACCAGAGTGCATTTTGAGTAAGATAATAAAGACAAGCACAACAATTATAGAAAGATGCTGTAAGGAGGAAAATGAAAACAAGGATGGTCTGCCCATCTCAGAGTTGTTTGGTACAAATAAATAGAAAAAATGGAATGTCTTAGGAGATGTCAAATATTGTCTTAAGTTCTTGGGTGTTGTTCCGTTCTTATATTGCCTTGTGCACAATCAGGATCAGATAAGTGAGTGAGTGGAGTACCTTAAAACAAGACCATCAGAAATGTCCTGTTGGATCAGAGTGATAATTCATTTAGTCTCTTTTCCAGTCTTTGACGGTGACAGCAATTTCTGTGTCCCTTTCTTGTCTCAATTCCTCTTTTCTCCCTCTGCACTGTTCATGAGGTTTTATAAAAGGGGGTTGCTGCACCTATGATACTTACGAAGTAGCTGTCTATGATAGCTACCTGCCATAGCTACTTCAGCCACATTTGAGGCAGTCGGTGAACATTTCTTACTTTCGGTGGAATCATTAGCCATAAATTTATTTTAATTAATTTCATTCTTTGAACTTATTTATGCTTTTCACCCATGTGACTTCAAGATTCTAAAGATTGTAAGTTCCATTGTATGCTACCCAATGACTTTGTTCTTTTTCTTATAAGTGACAAATATTTGGGACACCTGGGTGGCTCAGTTAGTTAAACCTCTGACTCTTGATTTCAGATCAGGTCATGATCTCAGCTTCATGAAATCTGGCCCATATCAGGCTTTGTGCTGAGCTTGGAGCCTGCTGAGGATTCATTCTCTGTCTCTGTCTCTGTCTCTCTCTTATTCTCCCTCTGCCCCTACCCCTACGGGTGCTCTCTAAATAAATAAATAGGGGCGCCTGGGTGACTCAGTCAGTAAAAGTCTGCCTTCGGCTCAGGTCGTGATCCCAGGGTCCTGGGATCAAACCCCATATCTGCTCCCAGCTCAGTGGAGAGCCTGCTTCTCCCTCTCCCCTTGCTGCTCCCCCTGCTTGTGCTCTCTCCCTCTCGCTATCTGTCTAATAAATAAATAAATAAAATCTTTAAAAAAAAAATCTTTAAAAATTTAAATCTTTAAAAGGATTTTATATATTTACTTGAGAGAGAGCGCGTGTGTGCGCACACACACACACAGACAAGTGGGGAGAGGGACAGAGGCAGAAGAAGCAGGCCCCCCACTGAGCAAGAAGCCCAATGCGGGACTGGATCCCAAGACCCTGGGATCATGACCCAAGCCAAAGGCAGACTCTTAACCAACTGAGCCACCCAGGCGCCCCAAAAAACTTTAATAAGTGACAGATATTCATTTGAAAAACTTAGGAAATGTAGATAAATCATTAAAAAAACCCAAAAATCTCTTAAGAGATAATCACCAAATGTTAACATTTTGCTATGTATAAATATCCAGTCTTTTCTATGCATATTGTATGTGTGTGTTAGGTGTATGTATATATATCAAATATGTGTACACATATATTTAATTTTATTTCTTAAAATTTACAAGTATCATAATGCACATTCAGTTTTGCAACCTGTTTTCTTTTTTTCCCCCTACTTAATAAATTGTTGGACACAATTCCATAGATTAAAAGGAAAACCACAGACTCAAAATAGCCTCTCTTGAGTTAAGTCCCCAAGTCAGTAAACCAGGGCTTAATACCTAATCTAATTGTAGTTTCAACCTCCCTCAGAAATTAAGTCTGAACCGGTCAGTCAGGAATTTTCTGATCACCACTAAGGAGATAAACTGTCTCTTGGATCTCCTCTATCTCCCAAAGGAAGGTGAGGTAATGAGGTAATTTGTATAATAAGACCCCTTGCCCTCCCCATTCAAGGAAGGTGATGCCTTCTGAAACAATCCTTTCTTTTCTTTTCCTTGTAATTTTCTTGCCCCACCCTTGTTCCTATAAAAGCCTTCCATTTTGTACAACTGCTGGAGCTGCCCTCTGCTTGCTAGATGAGCTGCCGCCCAATTCGTGAATCATTTAATAAAGCCAATTAGGGACGCCTGGGTGGCTCAGTTGGTTAAGCGGCTGCCTTCAGGCTCGGGTCATGATCCCAGCATCCTGGGATCCAGTCCCACATCGGGCTCCTTGCTCGGAAGGGAGCCTGCTTCTCCCTCTGCCTCTGCCTGCCACTCTGTCTACCTGTGCTTACTCGCTCTCTCTCTGACAATAAATAAATTTAAAAAAAAAATTTTTTTTTAAAAGCCAATTAGATCTTCATTTACTGGGTTGAATTTTGTTTTTTAACACATATAAATAAATAATATTCCAAAGACTCATTTTTATTTATTTATTTATCACTATTTTTTAACTAGGCTCATACCCAGCCAGGGTGGAGTCCAACGTAAGGTTTGAACTGACAACCCTGAGATCACTTAACCGACTGAGCCACCCAGGTTCCCCCAAAGAATAATTTTTTTTTTAAAGATTTTTTTTTGAGAGAGAATGAGTAAGAGAGAGCATGAGAGAGGAGAAGATCAGAGGGAGAAGCAGACTCCCCAAGGAGCTGGGAGCCCCATGTGGGACTTGATCCTGGAAGTCCGGGATCATGACCTGAGCCGAAGGCAGTCGCTCAACCAACTGAGCCACCCAGGTGCCCCAAAGAATAATTTTTAGTGTAAACTTACAAATATGTATTGTATTGATGGGCCAACATTTGTCCAATCTCAGTTGAGTTTTCTGGTTACTTCCCAACTTCTGCTAGTATAAACAATGCTTTAATGAATATTTGTGTAGCTAAATCCTTGCTCACAACTAAAATTAATTGGTTATGATATAGTTCTAGAAATGCTATGGGGAGTCTTAAAACCCCTCATATCATAAAATTGTCTGTCTTGGTACAGTTTGTGATGATGAAACCCATAATCATGAGCTATCCTCTGATTTCTTATATTTATCTTTACAAATTTCAATCTTAATTTTTTTCAGTTGGTCCTTAAAAGTTTGTTAGGTTTTCTTTTCTGACCACCTGTTGTTGTAAAACCTAATAAATTGAATTAGAAGATATATTTTCATTGCAGCTCTCTCGCTCCCTTCTCCACCCATTACAAAATGTCAAGAATTTTGCAAGTCTGTGGTTTACAAGGATGTGCTCATACAATTGAAAATGGTCCTATTATGGACATAGCTAACAAGACACATTTGTTGGCCATTAGTGAAGCAATTGTATTCTACAGATATTTAGATTTAGTTGAAGAGAGGGAAAGATCAGTTTCTAGTAAGAGAGAATGAGGTCAAAGGCCTCTCAAAATCAAGACTGGAGTTGACCAAATAGGAAAAACGGAATAATCTCGTATGTTTTCACATCTCTCATATTTTGCATGAGCTCAAGTATTCCCACAAAAATAAGTGTGCAAGGTCTTAGAGATGGGGAAGAATTCAATTCATCAGTGTTCTAAAACTTAAAGATTAATCTGGAATTTACCACAGATACCTTTTAAATGCTTAAGTTAGGCATTTCAGTGTAACTGGTTAAATAAGAATGTGTCCTTCTTCATCTATGTAGGTAAATCGTTGCCATCTACATTTAGAGTAGTAGAGGACCCGGAAGTTTCCCTAACTTTAAGCAAAAGCCCATGGAAACAATAATAGAGTAATAGAAATTAATTTTATTCTCAAAAAGTAGTTGGGGTGGGAGAGGAGAAAAAAGAGTAGGTTGTTTAAGGACTAGGTTAAATGATATGAGGTAAAGTATCCTGACCTATGTAGTCAGAGAAATCTTAATTTTAGTTGTGACTCTACCTTAAATATTTTCCTAGGCTTCAATGTTATAATCTTTTTTTTCTTAAAGATTTTATTTATTTATTTATTTGTCAGAGAGAGAGAGCGAGCACACAAGCAGGCAGAGTGACAGGCAGAGGTAGAGAGAGAAACAGCCTCCCTGCGGAACAAGGAGCCAGAGGCAGGACTGGATCCCAGAACTCTGGGATCATGACCTGAGCTGAAGGCAGTGGCTTAACCAACTGATCCATCCAGGCGTCCCTCTTTTTTTTTTTTTTTTTTTTTAAGATTTTATTTATTTATTCAATGTTATAATCTTTTAAAAGAAAAGTCAGATTCCAAGGCTCTTCCTAGCTTTAAATGTATTGTGCTATTTACTGAAATGACTCCTATATTTTAAAGGAGAAGGAAATTTGCTTGTTCTCTTTCTTTTAAAGCTTCTTAAAATTCAGATAATACATAAAATTTGGATGGGTAGGTCCTTACCTGTGCTCCTTAACACGTGTCAGGAAAATCAGATTCTCTAACAATGAGACATAGCTATAGATACATGGATGGAAATTAGAGGAGGCTCCCAAATCAGAGACTGGGAAATAATCTTTCTTGTTTTTTCAAATTTTTTAAAATTAAAAAAAAATTTTTTTAATTTTTAATTTTTTTTATTAACACATAATGTATTTTTTGTTTCAGGGGTACAGGTCTCTGAAACATCAGTCTTACACAATTCACAGCACTCACCATAGCACATAACCTCCCCAATGTCCATCACCCAGCTTCCGCATCCCTCCCACCCTGCTCCCCTCCAGCAATCCTAAATTTGTTTCCTGAGATTAAGAGTCTCTTATGGTTTGTTTCCCTCCCCGGTGCCATCTTGTTTCATTGGGAAATAATCCTCTTTTTAAAGTGCTTAAGAAAGGCAAAAATTGAATCTTAGTTTTAGGTATAGCTCTCACTAGTGGTGGGGGAAGGGCCTCAGTGAATGACCTCTGTAGGTGCAGGGTTTTTTGGGTGGGTTTTTTTTTTTTTTTTGGACCTAAAAAAATCCTTACTTAGATTCTCATAGAAGGAAATCATGAAATGATTTTACTCTTCAACACAGTCTTATTCTTGGCAAGGAATAAGATTCAACAGTGAAAATCAAGCAAAGCTTGTTTCCTGTCTTCTTAAAATACTGTTTCCACTAGTCCCATCCCCTCCTCCACTAGTCCCATCCCTTCCTCCCCTAGCTGCTTTGAAATAATGCCTGAGCCTGTAACTCATTTGTCTGCAATGAACGTTCTGCAATGTCATATTTATAAAGATTTTATTTATTTATTTGACAGACAGAGATTACAAGTAGGCAGAGAGGCAGGCAGGGAGAGAGAGGAGGAAGCAGGCTCCCTGCTGAGCAGAGAGGCTCCCTGCTGAGCAGAGAGCCTGATGCGGGACTCGATCCCAGAACCCTGGGATCATGACCCGAGCCGAAGGCGGAGGCTTTAACCCACTGAGCCACCCAGGCGCCCCTGCAATGTCATATTTAAATGCCAGGGAGGCGTCCTGACGGGAAGGAAATTCAAATCGCTGATGTTCCATGTACTCGTTGGAAACCATACTAAGGGCAGGAGTTGGAAGAGATGAAATGCCCGAGTTTCCCTCAAGTTCCCCATTCCACCGGAGTTATCTTGTTCTGGTAAAGTGGGTCTGACCTGGCAATATTTTGGAAATCAAATTATATTTCAAAATTTCTCTTTTAATCACACAAGCCATTCCTGGAAATGGGCTGTTATGCACCACCTTTGGGGATATTTGTGTTGGCTATTGTTATTGGGAAGAATTTTGTGCTTTGGAGTTTCTGCCATTTCTTTGTCCCTTCCTTTTCTCAGCCCCAGCTCTCTTCCTCTGCATTGTTCATTGGCAAGGGCACAAAACAGTGCTCCCAGTGACTCATTATTACTCACTATAGTAATCTACTCTCCTTTGTGAGACTAAATTTGGAAGACGCTTGAGTAGCCGTTCCTGAGGAGAGTGGGTCCTAAAACACATCCTGTTAACTCTCAACTCCCCGTGCTAATGCCAGGAAGTACTGATACGGATCAAAGAAAATGGCTTAGCTGCTACATTTCATCCTGGTTAAGCCTAAGGCCGCTGCAAAAGGACTTCCTGCAGTAAGCAGAGCCAGGTGCCTGATTAGACAAAAAAAGAACTCTGGATTGTAGGGCAGAGCAGGTCAAATTATATTTATATAGCATTTACAGTTTATAAAGTATTTTGTGATGCACTCACTTGAGCTTTTCATGATCCGTATCAGAGCATTCATTGTTAAATTTATCTTGTGAGGAAGGTGAAGCTCTGGCCTTTTACTCAACACTACCAGCCTTTGAGAACCGCCCACAATCCAAACCACTGTTCTAGGATGAATGCCTGTTCACTTTCACAGTTAGCATGACGGGGTCCAAACCCCAGAGTCTGCTCTGCATCTGAATAGGCAGCGACTAGCCTTAGGTACCTCAGTAGACCCACATTTGACTGAAACCATCCCCCTCCAGAGGTGGGCCCAGCCCATCAATGGACCTCTCAGTGTTGAAGTTCCGCAACTTGCAATTCGGGTGCTCTATCGGTGGGGTTTCTGACTTTCAGCTGAGCCTCAACTCCCACACTTTTGCAGGCTGATACCCATCTCCTCCATGCCCAGTTGTCCCTGGCTCTCTACTTGGTGATACCTGAATTCAGCTATTTACCTCCATCCTCCTATCCCCACCAGCCATCCCTCTTAAACCACAGTTTATTTCTGCCTAATTCCTGTGTTAATTTCTTCTGCCTCTTTCCCTTTCAGTTTCTCAAGCCAACTGACTTACTTAATCTTAGCTATCTACCAGACTTTCCAGCCCTTACTTCCTGCTGTCCCCTGAACCTGATCTGAGCTCCCATGACTGTTTCTTTTCCGTATTCTCTATGCTAGGCAAATGATAGACCTAAGACCCTTTCTACTTAACTGCTGGCTCCTTCTAACCTACAGCAAGGTGCCCCAAGGCTCAATTATTTTTATATTTTCTGTTGCTGCTTAGAATTTCAAATCCTATTGACCTTTTTAGCCTATATTTTCTCATCTCCCACTGTATCATTGATTGCCATAGCTTCTGCCCTAGTTGAAATAGGATATGTAAAAGCACTTCATTTAAGCCATTAACCTCATACAAATATACTCTGCTGCTATTATATTAGGTAATTCAAGCCAGAGGTGACTTTTGCTAACCTTCCCTGTGGAAGGAGATATGCTGTCAGCTGAAATAGGTACTTCACAATTCTTGTCCAAAGCCAAAAATAAGAGAAGTGTAATAATTATGGTACCACAACTGATCTTTTCATGTAGAAGATTACTTTTGACAAGGTCATCACCGGCTAAGACATGTCACAGAAAAGAGAAATGAAATATTCTAGGCTAATCTAAAGGCCTCAGAAACTTGCTTTGAATCAACTTGAAGATACCGAGCTTTCAGATGACATCTACCCTGATTGATTTTCCAATGCTAAGATAATAATTACTTTGAACATTTATACAGCATTTTTTTTTAATTTATTTATTTGTCAGAGAGAGAGAGAGAGAGCACAGGCAGACAGAGTGGCAGGCAGAGGCAGAGGGAGAAGCAGGCTCCCTGCCGAGCAAGGAGCCCGATGTGGGACTCGATCCCAGGACGCCGGGATCATGACCTGAGCCGAAGGCAGCCGCTTAACCAACTGAGCCACCCAGGCGTCCCTATACAGCATTTTATATAGTAGTATTCTTATCTATATTATCTCATGTCATTAAAAAAAGACTTCATGGAGGAATAATTTCACTGTTTTATTTTTTTTAAAGGATTTATTTATTTATTTATTTATTTGAGGGGGTGCAGGGGCAGAGGGAGAGGAAGAGAGAGAATCTCAAGCAGACTGACTCTTCGCTGAGTGAGGAGCCTGATGCAGGGCTCAATCTCATGACCCCAGAGATCACAACCCTGATATCAGGACCAGAGCCGAAATCAAGAGACAGATGCTTAACTGACTGTGCCACCTAGGCACCCCTTCATTGTTTTACTTTTTTTTTATTTTTAAATAAGCTCTCCACCCAGCATGGGGCTTGAACTAAGGACCCTGAGATCAAGAGTTGCATGTTCTACCGACTGAGGCAGCCAGTTGCCCCCAACTGTTCTAGATTTTTAGATAGGGCAGCTGAGGCAGACCTGTAAACCTGAGCTCTCAGTTAACTTGCCTAAGTGCAATAAGCCAGGATGCTCCTTGCATTTGAACTCAGACTTTCCTGAGTCCAGAAAACCCTGCTTTTTTATATCTCCAGTCAATGCATCTCAGAACTTTAAAACACCCTGGGAAGGAAACTGCTTATTTATTTCCAGGTTAAGAGAAGATATAAAAACAGACATTCACTTAATAGATCACAGAATAAGCCGCAGAAGGGGATGGTCAAGAGCCCATGCTGCGTCCTGGTTTTCAACAGTTATACAATACTGCCACCTTGTGGATGGAGTCATTTTCTATTACTTTAGCAAACTTGTGTGGCCTAGCATGATGCATGGCCAGAATTATCCAGCAGAATCTGAACGGTCAAATGTAAAATGCCCAGGAAAGGGCTGGAATCAGGTAGCTTAGGATGACATTTGAGGGGCTAGGCAAGTGTCAAGAGTTCGTGAACCTACGGTGCTTTCTGAACGAGATCAAACCCTGCATTTTTTTTTTAAAGATTTTATTTATTTATTTGAGAGAGGCAGTGAGAGAGCATGAGCGAGGAGAAGGTCAGAGGGAGAAGCAGACTCCCCGTGGAGCTGGGAGCCTGATGCGGGACTCGATCCCAGGTCTCCGGGATCATGACCTGAGCCGAAGGCAGTCGTCCAACCAACTGAGCCACCCAGGCGTCCCGAAACCCTGCATTATTATTAACTTTGTATCCTCCTCTAATTTTATACACAGGATAGTTGTGTCCTGTTAGATGGAAGAATGACCTTGTTATTGTCTATTCAGAGACTCAGCATGGTTTAAGGAGATGGTTTAAGTTGACAAGGGATGGACTTGTGACAGTTACTTTTAGGTACCAACTTGGCTGGGTCATGGTATGACCAGAGATTGGGTCAAACGTTATTCTGAATGTTTCTGTGAAGGCGATTTTTGGATAAGATTAACATTTAAATGGGTGAACTTTGAGCAAAGCTGAATGCCCTCCACAATGTGGGTGGTTCTCATCCAAACAACTGAAGGCCTTACTAGAAAAAAGACTGATCTCCCCCAAGCAAGAAGGAATTCTGCCAGCAGACAGCCTTTGGTCTCGAACTGCAACTCTGCCCTGGGTCTTCAGCCTGCCACCTAACCTGCAGATTTTGGACTTACTAAGCTTCCACAATCACATAAGTCAAGTCCTTAAAATAGATGTCTCTCTCTCATTCTCTCTTTCTCCCCGTTTCCACACACATACACACATCCCCGTTGGTTCTGTTGCTCTGGGGAACTCTAGGAGACTCCCGTACTTCATTCAGATCACGGCTGGATGTTCTCTCCTGAGAAACACTCTCTTCCTAACTAAATTATTTAAAATAACCCCTTACCCACATCCCCTCAACATACCTAGCTACTTTTCAGGTCTTAACCCTGCTTTATTTTCTTCATAGCACTGATTAGCGTGTGAATTTATATATATATTGTTTTACTCTTTTGACCTGACCCCTTTCACTAAAAATTCCCTCACTGAGACAGGAATGTTTTCTGTCTTATTCACTAGTGAATCCCCAGCATAGTGCCTGACTCAACAGTATCGCCCGAATGACTAATGGATTACATAAATGCATTATATAGATTTACCTATGTACATGTTAAGTGCGTGGCTCTGAAACCTGCTTTTTTTCCCCCCCGGTCGATATAAGGCATCTATAACAATATCCGTAACATGGACATCTTCACATATCAGTGCCTATAGATAAACCTTATTCTTTTTCTTGGCTGCATAGTAGTCCATGGTGTAGACACACTGGAATTGAGTTAACTATCTCCTGCTGACAGTTATTTGGGCTATTTCTAGCTCTTTGATTTTTTTTTAAGTCACAATAAACAATTTTATGTACGTGTCTTTGTACACTTGTGTGTGGATTTCTATAAGATAAATGAATGGAAGTGAAATTCACAAAGGTTTTATCAACTTCTAGTCAGCCTTAAAAGTTATTTACACACTTATGCACACAATTGCAGATCCTTAAAAGGACTTTTTTTCCCTCAGTTTCCAGGGAAGCATTGCACTGACCAAGGGGACTGACTTCCAACTAGAAAACAATAGATAAAAATCAGATATTAAAATAATTCAAACAATACTTGAATGAAAAGGTACTGGCCAAATATTTTAACTGTGGTTTGACTTGGTGGTGTGGGACCAGACTGAAGCACAAGAATCGAAAGAAATTGTTCAGAAGGAAGTTTAGTAAGAGGCCGGCTCACCTCCCCACTCTAACTGCCTACCCCTGCCCCGTCTTTTTGGCCAGCTCCCCTTCTTCTACCTGCCCCTTGCTTGTGTTCACAGGTCTTTGCCCTTGGCCTTTTTCTCTTCATGTCCTTCCTGTTTTCCCAGGTCAACCTCATTCACTCTTACAGCTTCATGTACAGCAGGTTTGCCAGTGACTTCCAAATCTGGGTTACCCATCCCAACTTTCCTCTCCTAGAACCTTATGTCCATCTCCCCACTGTACATCTTCATTTGGATCTGCTCCAGGTGTCATCTAGTTTAAAAGTGATCTCATTACTTTTCCCCAAAGCTTTGCCCCAAACCTGATCCTTCTCTAGAAAGGCCCCCCCCACCTTTTTTTAAGATTTTATTTATTTATTTGACTGACAGATCATAAGTAGGCAGAGAGGCAGGCGGGGGTGGGGTGGGGAAGCAGGTTCCCTGCTGAGCAGAGAGCCCAAAGCTTGATCCTAGGACCCTGGGACCATGACCTGAGCCGAAGGCAGAGGCTCTAACCCACTGGGCCACCCAGGTGCCCCTAGGATGCCCTTTTTTTAGCGAAGATCCCACCATGCACCTAGTCGCCCAAGACAAAAATCTCTGAGTTGGCCTAGACTCTCCATCCCCTTACATCCTAAAGGTCATCAGATATTCCTTCAACATTCTATTCTTATCCTTTCCTCTTCTACTTCCCTATTACTGCAGCCTTAACCTGAGGTCTTATTACCTCTCCCCTGGCTGAATACCACAACGTTCTAACTAGTCTCCCAGCCTTCATCCTTATATTGTTCTGGGATCCATTTACTACTAGATGATGTTTTTAAAATTAAAATAATCTCACACAATCCCCATTCCTCTATGACTTCCCCATTGCCTACAGAAGTGGTTTAAATTCCTTAGCGTAGCATGCATGCCTTCCCCAATGTGGTGCCTGCCAGCAGCTGTCATAGCACAGCCCAACGTGTAGCATTCAATCCAGCTACAATGAAGTGATCGTGTTTTCTGAAAACGCAAGGTAGTTGCGTCTTGATGCGCGTGTAGTCCTTTCTACCTGGCATAGCTTTCCATGCCTATCTGCTCGGTAAGAATTCTCTCTTTACAGACTCAGAAGAAAGTGAGATGGCTTCTCATCTTCCCTGTAGATGGCCCACTCTCTCCTGCAGCAGACCCTGGATAACAAGTTTAAGAGCTACCTCTTCTGGTTTGAGAGTTCCGCTCCCATGCTGTGTTATACAGCACTTTATAAGATTCTACTCTTTAATTCTTTCTGTTCAGGGCTTACAAATTGTTAGTAGACAACTGCATAATGGACATTTATCCTTTTCCCGATTACTCAGCCTCTAAATTGCCTTTATTAGTTTGGAGAACAGGCCACTGTGTGAGGCAGGGCCTGCATTTCACTTCTGGAAGCCAGAAGGCACAGGTAGCAGTTTTCCCTGCTACTTGGGACCCAGTCTATCCCACCTGGATCGTGATCAGGAGACAGGAGCCCAGAGAAGCAGGCAATGTGCAAAAATAACCCCGGGAACGGTGGCAGGCGGTATGTGGCCGCAGCTGGGGCAGCCACAGCCCCCATCCTCCATATGTTGCTAGTGTCCATCAGCAGCACTTTTCCTGTGGTGTGGTTTCCTCTGGGGGATCTGGCCCCCAGCCTCCCTTCATGTCTGCCTGTATTTCTAGCCTGGTTGTCTAGCCTGTCCATGGATTCTTTGTGCTCAAGACTGTTTCAATGAATTCCTTTCTTTGTTTCAGTCAATCAAAATTAGTTTTTATTGTTTGCAACCCCAAGACTCAGGCTGGTGCATAATCTTTTTTGGGGGGGTGAGGGGCACAAAGTCTTTAGGTAACACTTAACTCAAGAGTCTGATGCTGCTTTTTTTTTTTTTTTAAGATTTTTTTTTTCAGTTTTTATTTATTTAACTCATCTCTATACCCAACGTGGGGGTCAAACTCATGACCCCGAAGATCAAGAGTTATAAGCTCTTCCAACGGAGACAGCCAGGTGCCCCTGATGTCACTGCTTTTAGTCCAGATCTCTAGATAAAGTCGTGGTCAAATTTGCAACTGGCCTGGGAGTTTCATCTGGGCTCCCCTGAAGTCCATATATCTCAGGCACAATGTCTGCTGCCCCATGCTAGGCCCCTTCTTCCTGTGTCTCCCACAACTTCTTAATTCACACTCAGTCACTTACCCAGTCCATAAAAACGTATACAGCCCCTACCGTATACAAGGCAGGATGCCAGACACTGAGAGGAACCCAAAGGTCAATAAGCTGTAGTCCTCACAGTATATTCTAGAATTTCGAACCAGGTATATGTATTTTCTTTTCAAAAAAGATATTTAAAAATTGATCACTCTGTGGAGGGTAGAAGTGAAGAGGAACTCTATCTTTGAGTTAGTGTCACTGGGGGCAAGGGGATGTCCATTTCTTTGTACATGTTCTAGAAATCAATCCCCCCCCAAATAATTGGTTTACTTTGTTACACAATGGTTTCCAGTTGAAAACAAACAAGTAGCTCTCCAGAGCATTGAGAAAAGAATGATTTTTCTGAAGTTGGCCATTAAATTACTGCCCATCAAAGTATTTATGACTAGGATAAGAGGTGAGGCACTAGAGTGAGTACTTTAGGAATTTAATTCAAGATAACCCAGAGCCCTCAAACAGAATCTAAGAAACATCTGTTTCAAATGAAAATACTAGCCAGCTTGTCTCCTTTTCCTTAAGTTAACAAATAAATACTTTTTGGGGCTATGGAAACCTGCTACCTCTGGGACCCCAGTCATGCAACAATTGCCCAGGGATTGTTGGCACTTGGGTCTGAAATCACAGAATACTCAACACAAGCAAGGAAGAAGGGCACACATCAGTAATGTAAAGTGAAACAAGCAGAGCGGATGACTCCACACTCCGGAGAAAATGCTGGTCACCCCGCCACCCCCCACAAATACTTTACAGGAGCAGAACTGAGGCGCTGACGCTGAGCACTGAAGACCCTTCCCACAAAAAGGAAGTCGATTTAGAAGTCAGCCCGGCTTTGGGATCAGGTCTTCATCCTCTAGGGGGCTTTGGATAGGTCACTTAGCCACTCTAGGATTCCATTTCTCTTTAGAATTCCTACAGAATGGGAAAGAAACCTAGAGATCTTTTTTTTTTTTTAAGATTTTTTTAAAAGATTTTTTTAAGATTTTATCTTTTATTTGACAGACAGAGATCACAAGTAAGCAGAGAGGCAGGCAGAGAGAGGGAGGGAAGCAGGCTCCTCACAGAACAGAGAGCCCAATATGGGGCTCGATCCCAGGACCCTGAGATCATGACCCGAGCTGAAGGCAGAGGCTTTAACCCACTGAGCCACCCAGGTGCCCCGAAAACCTAGAGATCTTTAAACCACTCTAACTTTTATGGGACTTTTCTTTGAAACATTTTTTTAAAATTTATTTACTTGACAGACAGATCACAAGTAGGCAGAGAGACAGGCAGAGAGAAAGGAGGAAGCAGGCTCCCTGCTGAGCAGAGAGGCGAATGTGGGGCTTGATCCCAGGACTCTGGGATCATGACCTGAGCCGAAGGCAGAGGCTTAACCCACTGAGCCACCCAAGCGCCCCCTATTTTTTTTTTTTTAAATTTGAAATTGAGAGCATGAGTGTGAGCATGAGTAGGGGTTGGCAGGAGGAGAAGCAGACTCTCTGCTGAGCAGGGAGCTGAATGCGGGACCCTGAGATCATGATCTGAGCTGAAGGCAGATGCTTAACCCACTGAGCTACCCAGGCACCCCTCTTTGAAGCATTTCTGATAAGCCTCTCTGCTTGAATGCTGACTTAAAAAAAATTTTTTTTTTAAAGATCATTTGTTTATTTATTTGTCAGAGGGAGACAGAGGGAGTACAAACAGTGGGAGCAACAGGCGCAGGGGTAAGAAGGCTCCCTGCTGAGCAAGGAGCCTGACGGGACTCCCTCCCAGAACCCTGAGATCATGACCTGAGCTGAAGGCAGTTGCTTAACTGACTGAGCATGCATCCCCTGAATGCTGACTTAAAAATTTTTTTTAATTATTATCGATGTATAGTTGCCATGCAATGTTATATTTTGGGTTTTGTTGTTGTTGTTTTAAAGTTTATCTTTTTTTTGGAGGGGTCATCTCAACACCCAGCGGGGGGCTCAAACTCACAACCCTGAGATCAAGAGTCACATGCTCTTCCACCTGAGCCAGCCAGGAATCCTGCAGTGTTATATTTTGAATGTTGACCTTTAGTGGTAAGATGCTCGCTCTCTCACTCACTCACTGATGGCCACTTTTGAAATGTTCTGTTAGAGAAGTTCTTCCTTACATGTTCCAATGTGTGCTTATGGATTTCCCCATGCTAGTGACTTCTCAGGTCACACACATGAAAGTCTGATCCATGGATCAGAAAGCTCTCAACTCCCTTTGCTTTTTGGTCTACAGACTAAACCACCCCTCTCCCCTTCTATTCTCATCCATCACATTCAAGACATAGCCCCATTTTGGTCTTCATGTTTTTTGTTTTGGGGGTTTTTTATTTATTTTTATTTATTTTTTTTATTATTTTTTTTAAGATTATTTATTTATTTGTCAGAGAGAGAGAGAGAGAGAGAGCACAGGCAGACAGAGGCAGAGGGAGAGGCAGGCTCCCTGCTGAGCAAGGAGCCCGATGTGGGACTTGATCCCAGGACGCTGGGATCATGACCTGAGCCGAAGGCAGCCGCTTAACCAACTGAGCCACCCAGGCGTCCCTTTTGGGGGTTTTTTAAAAAAAGATTTTATTTACTTATTAATTAGAGAGAGAGAGCACACACATGAGAGATCACAGGTGGTAGGGAGGGCCAGAGGGAGAAGCAGACTCCTGCACTCTGAGCAAGGAGCTGGAGGGGAGGCTTGGTCCCAGGACCCTGGGATCATGACTTGACCCAAAGGCAGACGCTTAAGACACTGAACTACCCAGGCACCCCTGGTCTTCATGTTTTTGTGGGTGTAGACTAGTGGTTAAGCAACAGGAGGCCTCCAACAGTTTGAATTTGAATACTGGTCCTGTCCCTTAGTAGCTGTGTAACAGTAGGCAAATTGCTTTCATTTTTCTGGCCTCAGTTTCTCTAAAATGAAGATAGTAGTAACAGTAATGCTAAGAAGCATACCTGTTTTATAGAGAAGTTGTGAATGAGGTAAATGAGGAAACACAAGTAAAATGGTTAGTATAGTGCCTGGCATTTAGGAAGCCAAATTACTATTGCCATCACTAATAATAATAAATAATAAGCCCTAATAATGAGAATAAGAATTAGAACCGAGAAGATTTGGGAAAGTTAATCTAGTCGATTGCCGATCCCACAAACAAGGTTTCCCTTTTCCGGATACGACACTTTTTCATAGCAATTTTCACTCTTCAATGTCAATGTTCTAAGTCTCTGACCAACCTCACCCGCCGCCGCCCCGCCCCCCAAGGGGGCGGGGACCTACTTAGTGCCTAGAACAGTGTCCCATTTCACAGCAGGGAGAGAGTGGACGTACAGCTTTCTATCACAGGAAAGGAGAATGGGGTGCAGGGAGACTGGCAGATTTGTCTGAGATTGAGCTCGTGCGAGAGCTGGGTAAGAACCCAGAGGTCCTGGGCAGCGGACCCTAGGAATGCAGTCGAGGTCCAACCCTAACATCTGGTGCTCTGGGCAGAGCCACAGATACACAGATTGTCAGTCATCCAGGGGTCAACATTCCCACTGGGTGGCCTAAGCACTGGCCCATTTTGGGGGGGCGCCGAGGCCGGGCGACAGGCGGCTGAGCGGGAAGGCACGGGTGGGTGCACCCGCCCTTCCCGGCGGCGCGGCGCTCAGAGCCCCGGCAGCTCTCGGTGCTGGCGGCAGGCCAGGGCCACCCCAGACCCGGCCGGGTCCCGGGCGCGGCGAGTGGAAAACAACCTGGCCGCAGACAATTGACAAAGGCGCGCGAGCGGGCCGGCCCTCCGCCGCGCACGCACGCACGCAGCGTGGGCAGAGCCGCGCCCTCCGTGGGACCCGCGGCGCCCAGGCCCAGGTGCGGCGCGTGTCGGGGAGCGGGACGTCCATCCCGCCTCGGGTGCGCCCGAGCTCCGCGCGGGGAGTGCGCCCCGCGAGAGGGGCGGGGTGGACGGGCCGGACGCCGAGGGGCGCGGGAAACCTGCCGCCGCTGCCAGCCGAGCGGGCAAGTGTGGGGCTCCGGGAGCCGCGACGCCCGGGTCCAGGTGGCGCGGTGGAGCTTTGTGTCCTGGGGCCGCACGGAAATGCAAGCTACCTGATCCACCTTTTACAGGAGGGCCGATAAGGCCTAGAGAGGTAAGCTGGTCTGGAAAAAAACTATTATTTCTTGCGTCGGTTTGTTTATCCCTGCCCGCTTCAGTGTAGGATTTGGGGTGACTTTTAATAAGAATCGATAGGTTGAAACAACAGAAACATACAAACAATGTTAAAGGATCCTTGCCAAGGAAAATATAATTATGACTACAGGCGGGGGTGGGGGGAAGAAAAAGGAAATTCGAAGTCCCTATGTTGCGCTGCTTTGGCCGAGGACCCGCAGAAAAGTGCCAGAGCGGAGACCAGAAGCCTGAGTGTCGGGCTCCCCCGGGCTACAGTGCTCTGGGCACAGTGAGCGACCAGAACTTGCAGGGGAATAGTGAAAGCAGCAGCCTGCCCGCGGGCTTCACCTTCTTGGGATTCTGGACCCCTTAGACACCTGGATCCCTTCCTACAGAGGGGTTCACACATGACCTTGCACACCGTTTCAGATTTGACGCGAAGTATTCTGCTGTAAGGAGTGACAGGAAGGCTGGCATTCAGGCTGTACTATCGAGAGCAATTTTTTGCTCTTTTTAAAGGGAGGCAGCCAGGGAAAAAGCGAGTCCCGGCTGTCAATCCAGTGTTCTGACCCCGCTAGCTGGGTGATCTTGGACACATCGTTTAACCTCTCCAAGGCCCAGTGTTTTGCTCTCTTGTTGTTTTTTTTTTTCTTTACAGATTTTATTTAAATTCAAGTTAGTTCACTTATCTAGTGCAGTATTAGTTTCAGTCCCAAGCCCGGTTTTATCTGTAAAATAGAAATGAGATTGTCTGCCTCCTCCTTCAAGTTATTGTCCAACCTGAGAATGAATGCTGATTCCAGTGTCTGGCACGTAGGGCGGGCTCAGCGAGCGTGCAGGTGCACAGAGCCCAGCGGCTCGCGGCGGTGCCAGTTAGGAAAGATGATGACATGGAGGACATTGGGCTGTCTCTGAAATAAAACACGAAATTAAAAACACTGTAAACCTGAAACTATAAAGAGAGCCCTCTAATGACGCAAAGCGACAAGCACAGACCTTGGCAATGATCATCTAAACAAAAGTACAGCAGTGCACCATGTCAATATTTGGCCTAAGGTGAAAGGCTGAGAGCAGAAGCCACCAGACATTCTAACAAGGACTGTTTACTGGGCCTTGCTTGCCTCTTTTGAATGGAACCAGGACCTGCATAGCTGGTTTCTAAATGTGAGGAAAGAGGAGGGTGGTGTGGGGACCTGGGCAACACCCAGTCTTGCCAGGTGATGTGGGCTCGGCTGAGTTCTGGCGGGGTGCAGGAGTTGCTGGCAGTTGGCTCTCATCCCTCTTGGATCAGCAGCTTGTTGTGATAAACAGAGCCTTGGTTGACTGTGTTCTAGATCAAATAAATGGCTTTTTATTTAACCGATGGGGGTGTGTGTTTGAGTGCTCTAACAAGCAAAGTAGTGTTTGTTGAGCTCGATTGTCCAGAGCCTATAGCTTGTTTACTCACAGGCTAAGGAGGTTTTTTAAAAAATTATTATTGATTTATTTGATTTATGGAGAGAGAGAGCATGCATGCACGCACAAGGGGAGGGAAAAGGAGAAGCAGATCCCCCACTGAGCTGGATACCAGGACCCTGGGACCACCACCCAAACCCAAGGCAGATGCTTAATTGATTGAACCATCCAGGCGCCCCAGGCTTAAGATTTTTAAAATATGCAGATCCAAAATTGTGAGGACAGGGCCTGGGCAGGCCTACTTGCCTATAAGAAGAACTGCTTTTACAAACAAAAGAAAACAAAACAAAACTGTGTTGTTTCCTTTCTCTGCCATTTTAGGCCTTGCAAATAGAGCCAGGGAAATATGGCTTAGGGCAAATAACTGCTATTTAATTTGGGTTGAGACACAAATTACCTGTCTGGTGGGTTACATGCCTCTCCAGGTGTTTATAAAGAAGAGTTCTTCCTCAGAAACAGAGATTGTGTGTGATGTCTCTTGCCCCCTGTCTGCCTCCCCTTGAGCCAGTCATTTCTCAACCCAGAGAAGTCCTTTTTCTCCAAGTTCAGTGACTTTGGCAAGTTCCTTCCCTTCCTGACTCTGTGGCCTGATTTTGTTTCACAGTAGCTCTGTTGGAAAGTTGTTTTTTTGTTTGTTTGTTTTTTTAAGGTAGGCTCCACACCAATGGGGAGCCCAACACAGGCTTGAACTCACGACCCTGAGATCAGATCTGAGCTAAGATCAAGAGTCAGTCACTTAACCGACTGAGCCACCCAGGTGTCCCTGTTTTTTTTTTTTGTTTTGTTTTGTTTTTAAGTAAGCTCTACATCCATCGTGGGGCTTGAACTCAGGACCCCAAGATTAAGAGTTGCATACTCTACCAACTGAGCCAGCCAGGTACTCCTAGAAAGTTTTCCCTAATTTGACCTTTAGATTCTAAACATTTTGGTGCTCATAGGATGGCATAGAGCAAACATACTCTCTTAGGCCAAGCTTGTCCTGTTTGAACACAGCCCATGGACCTCTTTCATGTTTCTGCCTCCAGACTCGCTGCCTTCATTCTTTCAACATTTCTGTAGTAGGTTGAGATTAAAAGCAGAATTTCCCAAGAAGCGATCTACAGACTACTTGCATCAGAGTCACCAAGGGACTAGGGCGCCTGGGCGGCTCTGTCGGCTAAGCCTCTGCCTTCGGCTCAGGTCATGATCCCAGGATCCTGGGATGAAATTCTGCATCAGGCTCCCTGCTCAGTGAGGTGTCTGCTTCTCCCTTTGCCTCTGCTGATCCCTCTGCCTGTGTGTGTGCACTCTCTAGCTCTCTCTCTCTCTCTCTCTCTCTCAAATAAATAAATAAATAAAATCTTTAAAAGAAATCACCTAGGGGCTTGTGGAAATGCCCCATCCCTGACCACCTGAATCAGAATCTTCAAGCGTGTGGACAAGAATTTACACGCTTGACAAGGGCTCCTGGTGATTCTTAGGCACCTTTGGTTATCTGTTTGGGTGTTGGGGGTGTGGATTGGTAGTGGGGGATTATATACTCCTTATAAATTCTATATTGTTTGTCTAAATTATGTAATGAGTGAGAGCCTCTTTTGTAAATTGAACAAATCATGTCCAGGGAAAACGTGAGTAGCAAGTAAAGCACTTGAGAAAATGCTCAAGATAATTCATCATTAGGGAAATGCACATCAAAACCACATTGAGATGTCACTTCCTACCTATGAAGGTGGCTAAAATTAAAAAGACTGACTGTAGCAAGCTTGATAAGGATGTGGAGGAACTAGAACTTGTATGCACTTTTGGTGCGAATGTAAAATGGTATATCCATTCTTTTAAAGTTTGACATCTTCTTAAAAAGTTAAGTATTAAAAAAAAAGTTGAGTATATACCTATCATGTGATCCAGACACATCCCTAGGTCCGGCGTTATTGAACGAGAGAAACAGAGAACAGCCAATTGTTTGTCCAGCGCGTGGGTAAACAAACACTGCTATGTCCCTACAGTTAAATATGCTCAGCATTAAAAAGTAATGAGCAGGGGCTCCTGGATGGCTCAGTGGGTTAAAGCCTCTGCCTTCGGCTCAGGTCATGATCCCAGGGTCCTGGAATCGAGCCCAGCATGGGGCTCTCTGCTCAGCAGGGAGCCTGCTTCCTCCTCTCTCTCTCTGCCTGCCTCTCTGCCTACTTGTGATCTCTGTCTGTCAAATAAATAAATAAAATCTTAAAAAAAAAAAAAAGTAATGAACTACTGACACACAGATAGATCTCAAAATAATCTTGCTGAAAAGAAAAAGAAGCCAGACCTAAAAGAGAACAGACTATACAATTCCACTTATATAAAATCTAAGGAGAGTTGCTCTCTCCCCCGATCTTAAACATTTTGGTGGCTCTCAAGAATTGTGTATGATTATATTAGTCAACCTCCACTTGTTACAGTGTCATTGGCAATTTGATCTGTCAGTGTTTCTCCACTTCATCCATTCAGTTAATCGAGTACCTACCACGTGCCTGATCTAGAGTAGACACTGGGTAATGTGTTGGTGAATAAAATAGACATGATCCATAGGGACGTCTGGTGGCTCAGTGGTTTAAGCGGTCTGCCATTGGCTCAGGTTGTGATCCCAGGGTCCTGGGATTGAGACCCACATTGGGCTCCCTGCTCAGTGGGGTGCCTGCTTCTGCCTCTGCCTGCTGTTCCCCCTGCTTGTGCTTGTGCTCTCTCTCTGACAAATAGTAAAATCTTTTTTTTTTAATTGATATGATCCCTTTCCTTGTGGAGTTTACCCTGACAAATAAGTAAAATCTTTTTTTTTTTAATAGACATGATCCCTTTCCTTGTGGAGTTTACCTTTTATTGAATGAACCAGTAAAACAAATAGGGTAAGAAAAACAGTTATTGGGAGAAAGGAGTGCTTCTTTGGAAGGGTGATGAGAATCTGAGAAAACGTCTTTGGGTTTCAAGCAAGAAGTAAAGCAGTCAGTTTCATTTTTTTTTAAATATTTTTATTTATTTGACAGAGAGAGACACATCGAGAGAGGGAACACAAGCAGGGGGATTAGGAGAGGGAGAAGCAGGCTTCGCTGAGCAGGGAGCCCGATGTAGGGCTTGACCCTAGGATATTGGGACCATGACCTGTGCCTCACTCTGCTCTGGTGCTGTGAATCTAATTAGGATGCCGTTATACTTGTCCAGGAGAAAGGTGGTAGAGGTTTAGACTCAGGTGGTCTTAGAGATGGAAAGCATTAAAGGAACTGATGGATATCCTTAAACTAGGCAGATCACAGAGGTTGAAATTGATCAACGTTCTTTGAATTAAGTAATTTTTTCAGGTTTGTATTGTGTGTGTGTGTTTTTTTAAAGGGGGTTTCAAGAGCAGGAGGAGGGAGAAGCAGACTCCCAGCCGAGCAGGGAGCCCAATGCAGGGCTCCATCCCAGGGACGCTGGGATCATGACCCACCCGAGCCAAAGGCAGACTCTTAACTGATGGAGCCACCCAGGCATCCCTAGTTTTATCAGTTTTTAGTTCATATTACTCTACTATGGTCCCCTCCACCCCCATCTCCCCAGCTCTCAGCCTCCATCACCCATGTCTTGCTCCTTAGAGAGACTCCTTAGAAAGACATCAGCACCTTGCCAGGCTGGTTACACTAGCATACAGCATTCCTTTGATCCACTGGCCTAGTTGCCTTTCAGTAAGAGAATGAGGATAGTCTGCAATTACCTGTTATTCTGTTTTGTTTTGTTTTGTTTAATCTATCCTGGCTCCCAGTGATCTCTGTTTCCCTTTATAAAAGCTGAGGGACCATCTCTTTTATTCAAGTGGCAGAATCCCCGAATGGCTAAGGCTAAAGAGGGTGGGGAAAGAAAATATATTAGCTCCTAAGAAAATCCAAAGGCAGGGATGCATGGGTGGCTCAGTGGGTTAAGCATCTGACTCTTGATTTTGGCTCAGGTCATAGTCTCAGGGTCGTGAGATTGAGCCCCGTGTTAGAGTTAGCTCAGGAGTCTCTCTCTCCCTCTCCCCCAAATCTAATTAAAACAAACAAACAACAAAAAAAAAACCACCTAAAGGCAGTCAGTCTCCATCATGGCTGGACTGAGTAATGGCATCAGGGCTCAGTTTCATGGTCCCTCAATCCTTAGCTCCATTTCTTGGTGTTTGCTGCATTCTGAGTCAGGCTCTGGTGTGTCATTCCTATTACTTATTATTATCATCATGATCAGCTGTTCTCACCTTTGGCTTGAATATGATTAGCCAAGTGTCCTTAGATAATGTCTTGACCCATTGGATCCATGGTAGTGCTATCCTTTACAGTGAAACAACAGTAGTAATGAAGCAATTGTTAAAATTATTGCGAGCTTACCTTGTACCACATACTCTGTTAGACACTTTACATGGATTATCTTTCTTTTTTTTTTAAAGATTTTATTTATTTATTTGACAGATCACAAGTAGGCAGAGAGACAGGCAGAGAGAGAGGGGGAAGCAGGCTCCCTGCTGAGCAGAGAGCTGGATGCGGGGCTCAATCCCAGGACCCTGGGATCATGACCTGAGCTGAAGGCAGAGGCTTTAACCCACTGAGCCACCCAGGCGCCCCATGGATTATCTTTTTTTTTTAAGGTTTTATTTATTTATTTGACAGACAAAGATCGCAAGTAGGCAGAGAAGCAGGCTCCCTGCTGAGCAGAGAGCCCCATGCGGGGCTTGATCCCAGGACCCTGAGATCATGACCTGAGTCGAAGGCAGAGGCTTTAACCCACTGAGCCACCCAGGCGCCCCTACATGGATTATCTTACGAAATTTTATAATCACCCTGTAAAGGAGGTTAATAATTATCCCAGGAAAGCCAGCTGACTGATTGCTGAATCAGAATTTGAAATTGGGTTTTCTGGCTCTAGAGTGTGGACTCCAAGCCTTTACAGTGCCTCTTGAAGTCCCTCTTAAGAACTAAGCAGAGGAGAGCAAAGCCATCAAATAGTGTGCCTGTAACTTACTTTTTTCTAAATATCAATCTTAAAACATACACGGCAATCATAGTAGGGGCAGAACTTTGGAAGTTATTCTCATAATTTTGTCAATCTCTGATCCTTATGGGTTGTTAGAGTTTTGGGAGCTCTTTGTACAGGACCTCTCTCCTTGACTATTCTTTTTTTTTTTTTTTTAAGATTTTATTTATTTACTTGACAGAGAGAGATCACAAGTAGGCAGAGAGAGAGGAAGGGAAGCAGGCTCCCTGCTGAGCAGAGAGCCCGATGCGGGGCTCAATCCCAGGACCCTGGGATCATGACCTGAGCTGAAGGCAGAGGCTTTAACCCACTGAGCCACCCTGGTGCCCTCTCCTTGACTATTCAATATGTCTGTATAAACCAGGAATGTCAGGCAGGACCCCAGTGTGGCCACTCTTCTTTCTATAGGCATTTCCTCCCTTTGTTTTTCTTTTCTCTCTCTCTCTCTCTCTTTTTTAAAGATTTGTTTACTTTTATATGAGGTGGGGGGCAGAGGGAGAAGGAAAGAAGAGAACCCCAAGCAGACTACCTACTGAGCATGGAGCCTGACAAGGGGCTTGATCCCACAGCCCTGAGATCATGACCTGAGCCAAAATCAAGGGCCAGACACTTAATGGACTGTGCCATCCAGTCCCCCTAGTCCTGCGTCTTAACTGAGGTGGTGGTTACACAAATCTAACATGTGATAAAAGGGCATAAAAACAGTCATTCACGAATAGTATATTGATGCCAATTTCCTGGTTTTGATATTGTGCTATATTTAAATAATAGGTAACCATCAGAGGACCCTAGTGAAAGGTGCATAGGAAACCTGGTACTATCCTTGCTACTTCCTGTTGAATGAGTCTGTAAGTCTTATACCTGTCTGTAAGTATTTCAAAATAAAAAGTTAAAAACAAAAAATTACATAGCTTAACTTATCCACTATCTTTGCAGCTCTGTATGGACAAGTACTGCCCAAAAGCCTGGGAGAGCAGGCTGGGTGTTCCATTTCCTGGTCTGGGTCGATAAGGAGGCTTGTCTCAGAGAGCAAGCTTAGGAAACGTGGCTTTCCTTGTAATCCAGTCATGCTCAGTCCTGGGATCTCTTTCATGTCCCATGATAGGCAATTTTTTAAAAAAGATTTTATTTATTTATTTGTCAGAGAGTGAGCACAAGCAGGGGGAGCAGCAGGCAGAGGCAGAAGTAGGCTCCCCGCTGAGCAGGGAGGCGGATGCAGGGTTTGATCCCAAGATTCTGGGGTCATGACCTGAGCCGAAGGCAGACAACTAACCAACTGAGCCCCCCAGGAGTCCCCATGATAGGCAGTTTAGAACTAAAATCAGTTTAGCCCTCTGCTCTCTCTCTCAAATAAATAAATAAATCTTAAAAAAAAAAAAAAAGACACAGAATTATTCCATGACCACAAAGCTCTCCCTGGTGTTCTTTCTTTATGGTCACACCCACCTGCCCTTCACCCTCATCCCTAGCCAGGTGACCACTAATCTGTTCTCTGTCTCTATAATTTTGTACATGACATAAATGGAATCACACATGACCTTTTAAGATTAGTTTTTTTTTTCAGGCCGTGTAATACCCTCAAACGCCATTCAGGCTATTACAATTTATGCATAGATCAATCCCTGTTATTTCTGGGTATTCAGTTGTAATGGATCTACCCTTTCTTTCTTTTAAAGCATTCACCTCTTCTTAATTATTTTTTTAAGTAGGCTCCACACCTAACATGGGGCTCGAACTCATGACCCTGAAATTAAGAGTACCTACATGCTCTACCTACTAAACCAGCCAAGTGTCCCTAAAGCGTTCACCTGTTAAACTCACCTATTAAAACAACATTTTGATTGTTTCCGGTTTGGCAATTACAAATAAAACTTCTGTAAGCATTTGTGGACACTTTTTTGTATGGACATAAATTTTATTTCTCTGGAATAGATGTCTGAAGCTATGATTGTTAGTAAGTGTAGGTTTGTTTTTTTTTTTTTAAGATTTTATTTATTTATTTGTCAGAGAGAGAGCGAGAGAGAGTGAGCACAGGCAGACAGAGTGGCAGGCAGAGGCAGAGGGAGAAGCAGGCTCCCTGCCGAGCAAGGAGCCCGATGTGGGACCCGATCCCAGGACGCTGGGATCATGACCTGAGAGCCGAAGGCAGCTGCTCAACCAACTGAGCCACTCAGGTGTCCCTGTAGGTTTCTTTTTTAAAGAAACTGACAAGGTGTTTTCTGCAGTGGCTGTACCATTTTTGCATTCCCACCACTGATGTCTGAGTGACCCAATTTCTCCTGCACCTTTGCCAGCAGTTAATACTATATAATATTTTTCTGATTAATGGCTTTATTGAGCTATAATTCATCTCATATACTTCACCCACTGAAAGTGTACAAATCAGTGGTTTTTAGTATATTCACTGAGTTGTGCAAGCATCACCACAATAAATTCAGAACATTTTCACCACCCCCAAGAGAAACCCTGTGCCCAGTAGCCTCCACACTCCATACCCTATCCCGTTAGCCTAGGAAACCAATGATCTACTTTTCTATAGATTTGTCTGTTCTGGATATTTCATATAAGTCAAATCATAAAATATGTGGTTCTTTGTGACTGACTGCTTTGACCTAGCATAATGTTTTCAAGATTCATCCGCATTAGAGCACATATCCATAGGACTTCATTCCTTTTCATTACCAAATAATGTATAATATTTTTAAAGAAATAAAAGTATGTTTCTTTCCAGTATTATATTTTCCATTAGACCATAAACTAAGAGATGACAAAATGCTCTTACAGGGAGGTTTTGCCAGGCTGGCTTGGAGGTCTAGCTTGCAGTTAACCTAAGTGCAAATTAATGCTATTTTAAATATTTAGCAGTTCTCTGTAGAATGTGCTTTTTGGTTGTTTAGCAATAGTTCTGAGTAGTGGAACCTGAGTAGCTCTCCTGAAAGCCTGTTGGGATCTTTCTAGAGAACCTACTATGCACAGGGGGGTGAGTGTCAGCGACTCAGGCCAGGGCCAGGTCAGCAGGCCATGGGCAGTGTTCAAGAGCTGGAACAGAGCTGTGCATCAGATAGATGCATTCCCGGATCTTTCTAGGCCCTTTGCTCTCCCCATTCAGTTTACAGGTCATCTGATCCACAGGTCAGTGCTTATGGCCCAGGACAGAAACTTCTGCTGCTACTAGTCCCTCCCAAAGGACATTTATATATGCAAGTATTATCAGTATTGTGAGGAATAGTGAAGGACACCAGGTGAATGGGTGCTCCCCTGTCTCTGAGTGTGTAAGGTCTGGGCAGGAGGCTGAGGCCTGATTCTGAATAACCCTAAATAACCAAGTACAAGTTTGAACGGGATGTGTGCCACTTTAAATATTAGGAAATATTTTACCCACCCAGAAAAGAACAAAGAACAGTGAAACAAATACCACGTTCTTACCTCCCCGCTTTATTTAATTTTAACATTTTTGTCCTCTCTGCTTCATTATTTTTTTTTAATTTATTTATTTGTCAGAGAGAGAAAGAGAGAGAGAACGAGCACAGGCAGACAGAGTGGCAGGCAGAGCCAGAGGGAGAAGCAGGCTCCCTGCCGAGCAAGGAGCCCGATGTGGGGATGTGGGACTTGATCCAAAGACGCTGGGATCATGACCTGAGCCGAAGGCAGCCGCCCAACCAACTGAGCCACCCAGGCGTTCCTGTGCTTCATTATTTTTAAGCAAATAGAACTTCTCCTACTTCAGCAATAAAAAGGAAGGAACTACTGATACATGCAACAATTTACAGGAATCTCCAGGACATTATGCTGATTGAATAAAGTCAGTCCCCAGAGGTGACACACTGTAATGATTCCGTTCACATACATTCTTGAAATGACCAGATGACAGAAGTGAAGAACAGATTCCTGATGGCCAGGGGTTAGGGATGGGATGCAGCTGGAGGGAAGTGAGTGAAAAGGCAACATGAGGGATCCTTGTGCTAGAAATCCTTGCTTGTATCAGTGCCAGTATCCTGGCTGTGAGATTGTGTTAAGAGTTTTGCAGAATGTTACCATTGAGGAAATTGGGTAAAGGGTACATGGAACCAGTTTATTATTTATTTTAACTGCATGTGAATCTCTATCTCAGAATTAGAAGTGTAGCTCAAAACAAGACACCTTCACTGTTGGGTCCGTTATCAAAGGAACGAGACTGAGACAAAGTGAAAGTTATGCAGAGCCTTATTCTATGCCAAGCATTGGAAGTTAGACTGACCGGCCAGGGGAACGAGGCTGAGACAAAGTGGAAGTTACGTAAAGCTTTATTCTATGCCAAGCATTAGAAGTCAGACTGACCGGCCAGGGCCGCCTCTGAAGAGAGCGACCCCCCTTTGGTCTTACAAGCTAGTTTTATAGAGTGCAACCGCAGACCTCTACGTATGTGGCTTTGGCTGATTGGATGTCTCCTACCTGTGTGTTTTAGTAATGGTTACCTGGAACTGATACTAGTAACTGCTGAGGCGTTTATTAAACAAGAAAATGGCCTTGTTTTAGGTATGTGTTTTAGCAACGGTTACCCGGAACCGGTATCAGTAACTGCTGAGGCATTTATTAAACAACAAAATGGCTACCTAGGCAACATGGAGTCACTATGGCTAAGTAGGCCCAGGCAGGCCCTAGGGGGTTAACAGGTTTTAACGTGGAATCGGTCCCAACATCACATCCCATTAAGTCCCTTTTGATATGTCCTCGATTCCATTTCTCTGCTTCCCTTTCCAGAGGTTGCTACCATCCTGAATTTACTGTTGATCATGTTCACAAAATTTTTAATACATATATATGATATGTATTATATTATATATATTATTTATGTATTATATTATATATATTATTTATATATTATATATTATGTTATAATATATATTTTATTTACAGTGTTGGTGAGGCTACCTATTATGATATATGAATTTGTAGTTTGTTCATTTTCACTGTTGTTGAGAATTCCATGGTATGGATATATTACAAGTTAATAACCCATTCTCCTGTTGATGGACATCTAGGTTGTTTCTAATTTCCTTTCATTATCAGCAGTGCTTCAGTGAACACTCTTGTCTCCATTCCTTGTGTATAGGCAGAGAAGTTTCTTTTTTTTTCTTTTTTTTAATCAGTTTATTTATTTATTTGACAGAGAGATCGAAAGAGAGCACAAGTAAGCAGAGTGGCAGGCAGGGAAGAAAGAGAAGCAGGCTCACTGCTGAGCAAGGAGCCGGATGCAGGGCTATATCCCAGGACCCTGGAATCATGACCCGAGCAGAAGGCAGCCGCTTAACTGAGCCACCCAGGCGCCCCCAGGTGAAGTTTCTTAAAGGCAGGTTATCTCTAAGAGTAGAACTAATTGGCCGGACAGTGCGAGCATTTTTAACTTTTCTAGTTATTGCCAAATTGCTCTTTGGAGTGGTTGCAACAATTTACATTACCATATCAGTGTATGAGACTTCCCGTTCATCTACAGTCTCACCAACATTTTTATATTTTGCCAATCTGATGGGCATGAAATGTTATCTCACTGTGATTTTTTGGTTTTGTTTTTAAGATTTTATTTATCTATTTGACAGAGGGGGAGAGAGAGATCACAAGTAGGCAGAGAGGCAGGCAGAGAGAGAGAGAGGAGGAAGCAGGCTCCTTGCTGAGCAGAGAGCCCAATGCGGGGCTCAATCCCAGGACCCCGAGATCATGACCTGAGCTGAAGGCAGAAGCTTAACCCACTGAGCCACCCAGGTGCCTCTTGTTTTTATTTTTAAAGGTATATTTATTTGAGGGAGAGAGAGAGTACCTGAGCACAGGGGCAGAGAGAGGGAGAGTCTCAAGCAGACCTCATGCTGAGCTTGGAGCCTGATGCAGGGCTTGATCCTATGATCCTAAGATATGACTGGAGCCAAAACCAAGAGTCCACGCTTACCCCACTGAACCACCCAGGTGCCCCCATTGTGGTTTTACTTAATCACATTTGCCTAGTTACTAGTGAACCAAGCATCTTTTCATTTGTGGATTAGCCATTTAAACTTCTTCCTTTGTCAGTTACCTGTTCATACCTGTATCAGCCAGAGTTCAGTTGGAGAGAATACAGGTCATTCTGTTTTAACCAGTGTCGGAGGCTCAACCACCTGCACCACACAGGTGTCCCTCCATGTCTTTAAATAGCATGCATGTACTATCGATTGAGCTTTTGGTTTATGTATTGTCCTTTGACTTTCTACCATGGAAGATTTAGTTGTTTTTTTACTCCCCCTCCCCCACACACTCCTCCCACGACCACATACTCCCAGTATAGTTATACATAATACTGTTTAGGTCACTTGCATTATAGTGTGTATAAATTGTATTTATAACTGAACCAGGCAGTAATGTACAACTACTTTTATTGTTCCTGCACAACTTTTTTAATTTTTTAAATTTTATTTATTTATTTTTAAAGATTTTATTTGAGAGAGAGAGAGAGTGAGAGAGAGCATGAGAGGGTAGAAGGTCAGAGGGAGAAGAAGACTCCCTGTGGAGCTGGGAGCCTGATGCGGGACTTGATCCCAGGACTCCAGGATCGTGACTTGAGCTGAAGGCAGTCGCTTAACCAACTGAGCCACCCAGGTGCCCCGGCACAACTTTTTTAACAATTGTTTTATGTTTGTTCGATGGTTCTTCTCTTAGTTTTGTATGTATGATCTGTGTGATTATCCCTAAAGATGTACGATATTCTTTATAGATTCAATGAATCTATTCTCAAGACATTCTAGCACCTTCTGAAATATCATAGACTGTTTGCCATCTGCCTGTAGCCAGGGGTCAGTCCTAGGATTTTCCTTCCCCATCCGGGTATTTCCTTGGCCCTTCTCACTGTAGATCACCAGTGCCCTCTACCTATGTCTTCCTCTTTCCTGTTTCTTTATTTTGGTGGAGGATATTTATTCTCCCATAGTTTCCTGAGAACAAGAACATATAAGGATGACTTCTCTAGGCTTTCAAGGTTCTGCAGTTTCTCCTCAATGGATCTAGATACAGATTTTTAAAATACTTATCCTGTTAGTGACTTGTACTTCCTGCGTCTAAGAATTCATATTTTTTAAATAAATTCTGGACAATTCTCACTCTTATCTCTTTGAATATTGCCTCTCCTTTCTCTCTTTATTCTTGCCTTCTAGAATTCAGATTTGATGCATGAACCTTCTTATTTCAATATCCAGCTTCCTTAAGCTCTCTTTCATTTTTTCCATGCTTTTCTCTCTCTTTAGCAATCTGGATAATTTCTTCAGATCTCTGTGCCTTTTTGATATTTCTCTTTTCTAGATGTCTATTTAATTGGCCTATTCAGTGTTTAATTTCAAAGGCTTAATGTTTAATTTCTGTAAGTTCTGTTTGGTGCTTTAAAAAATCAAAATTGCCCAGGTCTTTATTTTTTTTATATTATGGTTTTTTTTTTCCCCTTGCCTATTTTACAGTTTTTAGCTGATAGTTCGACTCTATGGTGTTCTTGGGGTCTACTCCTGCTCATTGCTTGGAGATCTTGTAATTTTGGATTGCAAACTCATCTTCAGGACAGGGTTCACAGGTGGAGACATTTTATTTCTATGAGCACTCAGAGTAGCATTAGTCCAGAACTGTTTTTGTCGGTTTCTCAGCTTTGGGTTACTTGGGCCACATGTGTAGTATCAATTTTTGAACCTAAAGCCCAGTGAGGACAGGCCTGTTTTTATGAATTTTCAGAGGGGACTTTTTGTCCTCGTGTAGGACCCAAGCCAAGAGGACTTCATCTTCTGTGTGAGTGGGGGGCATTTTTTTTTTCGATTCACCATTTCACTGGAGTCTTTGGGGGTCCAATTTTTGAACCTAAAGCCCAGTGAGGACAGGCCTGTTTTTATGAATTTTCAGAGGGGACTTTTTGTCCTCGTGTAGGACCCAAGTCAAGAGGACTTCATCTTCTGTGTGAGTGGGGGACATTTTTTTTTTCGATCCACCATTTCACTGGAGTCTTTGGGGGTCCAGTTCTGTGAAGAAGCTTGTCTCCTGTTCCTGCCTGAACACCTGTGCCCAAGTCCCTGGTTGCCTGAACTTGGCCATGCTCTTTTCCCTGCCCACACTTCTACTTGGGGCCCCAGCCACGTCCACTCAGCTGTTCCTGCTCTGCTTTCCAGTTCTCTCTGTTTGGGGGTCCTGCCTTTTCCTTTCCTCTCTTACAAGACCTGCTGGGCTGTGAGGAGGGAGTTTTATGCCGATCCAGCCTGTCTAGAATGTTTTGTAGCAGGGAGGGGTTTCAGGCCATGTTGTTCACAGTATTGCCATTTGTACCTTTAAGCCTAGAGATAACGGGGTTGTGGGAGTGACAGGGAGCAAGGTCCATCTGGCTGGGAGGTTCAGGAAAGGGAAGGGAAGATGAATGTCCAAGGGTAGAGACATGGGAGGGGGCCCAGCAGGTGCAAAAGCACAGAGGCAGGAAATGACTGTGCAGGCCTGGAGGAAAGCACGTAGCTCTCTTTGGCTGGAGGATGGTCTGTGAAGGGGAAAATGAGCTTGGAGAGGGACCACAGAGCAGCAGGGAGCTGTTCAAACCCCATAGCGCAGAATGCCATGATCACAGCTTTGTTTCAGGAAGTGTAAGCTGGAAGAACCTCCAGGATCCGTGGGTGTGGGCGGCAGCCAGAGGGAGAGGGCTTTAGACTTGGAACAGTGCTCCTGGAGGCTATGGAACGAGCCCATGGGATGGACTGTGGGTCCCGAGTGGGGTAGTGGGGGTAGAGAGGAGGGAACCCCTGGGACAGAGGGTGGGAGAGACTGGGCTGAACCAAATAAAGAAATCTGGGTCAAGAGCTGGGAAAAAAATAGAAGAAAAGCTAGGCAAACACATTATCTGAATCCTGGAAAATGTCAGCAATTACGAGCCTTTTTCTACCTTTTCAAATTGCTCAGATACTGCCCACAAATGCTAATACACAGTTCATCATGCAATGTGCAAGCTAGAGATGTTTTTAGGCCACTTGATGAATAGCTGTCTTTGGATTAGACACAGTCTGTTCCAGTAGAGCTCCTGGAAGTGAGTTGGGATGTGTTTGCCTTTCCTAGAACCTGCTGACATGGCTGAACATGAGACTGATGAGCCGTCCTCCAGGACAGGGAGTCCCGATGGAGAAGGCCGGGCCTCTGGGGACAGACTGTCACTGCATCAGAGGCTAGCTGTCAGGGAGCTCATTGACACTGAGCTCTCCTACCTTCACCTGCTCCGGCTCTGTGCCTCTGACATCAGGAGCCGCCTGCAGCAGGTACGGGGCTGCACACCGCCTCCCTTAACAGGGGCAGACCTGGGTCCTGGCTTCTGAGATCCCACAGCTCTTCCAGGAGCAGGCCTGATGGAAGGGAAGGTGTGGTGGCCGGGAAGTCATCGGGATGGAAGCTGGGGTGCTTCCATTTACTGGGCATGCAGCCTTCAGCCAGGCCTTTAACATATCAGAGCTTCAGTGTATGCAGCTGCTAAATGGAGAGAAGAGTAGTCACCCCAGAGAATTAAGTGAGCTAATGCATAAAATAGCCCTTTATCAAATTTAGAACAGATTGCTTAAACTGACCTATATTCCAGTCGTCTCATTTAGGAGATGGCAACAGGAAGAAGTTATCACGATGGTGGGTTTTTACATCTTTTTTTCCTCTTGATTTCAGAAATAGTACAGGCTCTCTTTATAAAACGTAAAGTATCCCTTAGCATGTAAGCACCATTAGGGCAATGTACCTGCAGTTCTGGACTCATAAATCAGAGACTTCCAATTAGTGTTTCTTGAATGAATGAAATACTCAAGTGGGAAATGTGGGAAGTGAAAGTTTTCTCATATTTTACTTTCCAGAAATTAGGATTTTTCTCTGTAGGCATTAAGCAAACAACTACAGATTGTTACTTACTCCAACAAAAATAAGAGCATACTCTAGGAATCTTTCTGCAGTTAGCTCTTCCTACTTGATTGTGCATCCAGGACACACACACACACACACACACACACACACAATCTTCTGCATACACCCATGCACATATATGGATGTCCTACAATAGAATTGCCAGTTCATAGTAGCTGGAGTTTAGAATATATGTCAAGGTAATGGTGGTGGGTGCCAAGTATATTGGAGCTGGAAGGAAATCCAGCTTTCCGCTCTAATCTGACAGATAGGGAAACTGAGGGAAGAAACATGATGGCTGCCAGCAGATCTAGGATTAAAACCCCAGTTCAGCTTTCATTCCATGCTGAGCCCTCCATCTCTTCCTCACTTCCTGTAGAGTAATGAGAACACCTAATTTATAAAGTTTTTCAAAACCTTGCAAACATTCCACTGTGACAATATTCCCAAGAGTAATAGGACCCTGCAGGTGTGAATGTTCTAGACTGATGTCCAAAGTCTGCAAACAATCCCTCTGCTCAACTCCCAAAGACTCCTATGGTTTTTTGTTCCTTCTAGCTGCCCCAGGGAGATCTGGATGTCCTGTTCTCAAATATCGATGATGTCATTGAGGTGAACAGCAGATTTCTTCATGATCTGCAAGAGACAACATCCAGGGAAGACGAACAAGTGTACTTAATTGGTAAGCAAAAGACAAGGCAGTTGTTAGCCCTAGATTCCCATGGAATTGTCCTCAGCATGTGGGTATTGCTGAACTGTCTCTAGTTCCAGGGAAATGCAGCTCAATGGGAGTTTCTTTTGGGGATCTCTGAAATACATCATGACAGAGCTGGTAGGACCCTCAAATAATATCCAGCCCCATCCCATCACTTTACAGAAAACGAGACTGGGGCCCAGAGACAAGGAGGGACTAATTTGGTCAGTGGCCTGGCTGAGCCGTTAATTATTTACTAAGCTTAGTTATATACTGAGCACTTGCCAGTTACTATGCTGTGTGCTGGGGTCACAGCATCAACAAGTAAGTCCAAGTTCCCATTCTTAAGGTTTGACAAGTTAGAGAGACAGCAGATAAACAGATAAACAAGAGAATTTTAGAAAATAATTTAGAATTTGAAGAAAAGAAACAAATGCAGTAACCCTTGGACGTGATAGTAGTCCTCCTAGGAAGGGGGCATTTGAACTGAGATCTGAATATTAGGAAGGAGATGGCTATGGGATCTGGAAGGAGAGCAGAAAGAATGGCTGTGCAAAGGCCCTGAGGCAGGGATAAGCCTAGAATGTTTGAAGGACAGACAGAAAGAAGCCTAGTATTACTCCAGGGAAGTTTATGAGGAGAGTATGTTTGGAGATGTGATGGAAGAGGTGGAGAAGGACTGAATCATGTAGGGCCTTCTAGGCCATGGTAAGGAGTTTGGATTTTATTCTGAATGTGGTGAGAAACTATTAGATGGTTTTGAGCAGGAAAGCGATATGGTCCTATTTATCTTTCTGATGACCTCTTTGGCTGTTGCGGACAGTGGGTGTGAGGGAGTGGCAAGTATGGAAGCATGAGACCAGTGGGGGCCTCACTGTCACCCAGGTGAGAGATGGTGGGAGTGTCCTCACTCTGAGATGGTCAGGAGGATCCTTTAGAGCGTAAAGGAGGTGGGATGAGTGGGGATAAACCTCACACCTGTGTTCCACATTCTCTTCTCATCTGTTGCCCTGAGCAGAGCCCCAAGGTCAGGGGTTTTGAGTGGAGTCAGGCGGGGAAGGTGAACGGGTACCAGGTAGAGAAGGAGGGCAGGGAGGGCACCCAGCACAGGGCCCACCCAAGTTCCCTGGCCTTTACATCACCAATCTACCCTTTCTAAGACATGAATGACGATGGGGATTAAAAATAACAAGTACAGGGCGCCTGGGTGGCTCAGTGGTTTAAACCTCTGCCTTCGGCTCAGGTCATGATCTCAGGGTCCTGGGATCTAGTCCCACATCGGGCTCTCTGCTCAGCAGGGAGCCTGCTTCACCCCCCACCCCATCTCTCTCTGCCTGCCTCTCTGACTACTTGTGGTCTCTCTGTCAAAAAAATAAATAAAATCTTTAAAAAAAAAACAAAAAAAAACAAGTACAACATTTTTGAGAAAGCCCATTTTCTGAGTGTTTACTAAATGCTTAGCACTGTTCCGGAGTCATGTATTAACTCATTTCATCCTCACAACAACCCGAAAGGTAGATGCTGCTACCTCATTTTATAGGACACGGAGGCACAGAGTGGGGAAGTAACCCATCGAGGTCACGCGGCTAGTGGCAGAGCCAGGATTTGAACTTGGTAGTCAGTCTCCGGACCCAGTGCTCTCTGAAGTGTGGCACTGAGCAGCTTCCACGTAGTAGAGAACGGTAGTAAAGCCTGTGACTGTGTTTATTATTCCCTTGAGAATAGAGTTCCTTATTGAAACAGCAATGCGAATGAGTTACCATTTCCTGTAAAAGACAGATGAACATAAAATGAAGGAACGAGATTTTTTTTAAGTAGCTGGGTAGATATTCTCAACATTTACCATTTTATCCTTATTTCTATTACAAATTACCATTTTTTTTTCTTAAAGATTTTATTTATTTATTTGTCAGAGAGAGAGAGGGAGAGAGAGCAAGCGAGCACAGGCAGACAGAGTGGCAGGCAGAGGCAGAGGGAGAAGGAAGCTCCCTGCCGAGCAAGGAGCCCGATGTGGGACTCGATCCCAGGATGCTGGGATCATGACCTGAGCCGAAGGCAGCCGCCCAACCAACTGAGCCACCCAGGCGTTCCACAAATTACCATTTTTTTGAGTGGGAATCAGTATAACCTCAGGCTGAGGACACGCTGGGGTCCAGGGACTCAGAGTCAGGTTCTCCTGTTGCTGTGGTTTGAGGTTCGATGTGTGAGGGGCCTTGATGTGTGATGGTTTGAGGTCCCTTGTGTGAGGGGCCTTGCTTGCCAGTCTCTGCCTTCCTGGTTGACCTGCAGCGAAGAGTCAGGATGTCACTTTGTTTTCCAAGCACACGTGGTGATCACTCTGCTCCTGATAGAGAAGGAGCTTCCTGGTAGAGCTGCCAGATAAAACACAGGTCCCAATTAAATTTAAACTTCAGATAAACAATGAATAATTTTTTAAAAGATTGTATTTATTTATTTGAGAAAGAAAGAGAGAGAGAGAATGTGCACAAGCAGGGGGAGGGTCAAGCAAACTCCCTGCTGGGCGTGGAGCCTGATGCAGGGCTCCATACCAGGACCCTGAGCCAAGGTCAGACATTTAACTGCCTGAGCCACCTGGGCGCCCCGTCAGTGAATAATTTTTTAGTATCAGGATGTCCCACGCAACATTTGGAACATACTTATACTAAAAATGTGTTCATTATTTAGTTGAAATTTAGTCCTGTATTTTTTCCCCTCTGATAATGGCAGTCCGATTTCCTGTCCTATTTCCCATTTCCTTTACAGAGTCTACAGAAAATAGCCTCCTCATCCTCTGCCCCTTGTGGTTAGCCGAAAAAAGGCAGAGAATCCACATGGCTCTTCTCTTCGGTGCCGTATGTGCTGGGTCAAGACTGCCCTGGCTTCTGCCAGCTCTCTATTCCTGATCCTGCCAGCCCCCACGCCTTCCTGCGTAAGGAAAGCCCTTCTCCCAATCCTGCAGCCACAGCATTTTAAAAGATTTTTGGATCTCAGGCATAGCTGACTTTAATAGGCTTTTTTCCCCCCAGATGACTTAGGTCCCCTGTCCTTTTCGAATGAGTCCATTACAACTCTGACATTCACAGGCGTCTCTGCCCCGGGTTATCTCACCAGAAGGTGGCCTGGTGTAGCTCAGTGCAGTCCAATAGAAATGTAATTCAAGCCACACATGTCATTGAAAATTTTTGAGTAGCTCCATTTGGAAAATTAAAGAAGGAGATAAAATTAATTTTAATATATTTGATTTATCCCAATATGTCCAAACTCATATTTTAACATGTGATCAATATAAAAGTTATTTGTGAGACGTTTTGCTTCTTTTTTTGTACTAAGTCTTTGAAATCCAGTGTCTTTTATACTGACAGCACATCGCAATCAAGATTCTCCATATTTCGGGACGCCTGGGTGGCTCAGTTGGTTAAGCAGCTGCCTTCGGCTCAGGTCATGATCCCAGCGTCCTGGGATCGAGTCCCATATCGGGCTCCTTGCTCAGCAGGGAGTCTGCTTCTCCCTCTGCCTCTTCCTGCCACTCTGTCTGCCTGTGCTCACTCTGTCTGACAAATAAATAAAATCTTTAAAAAAAAAAAAGATTCTCCATATTTCTAGTCCCCAAAGGCCACATGTAGCTGGTGACCTCTGCCTCTGGGCGGTGCGGGTCTAGTGGTTTGGGGTCTGACTGGCAATGCTCTGCTGCCCACCGGTTCCTGTGGGTCTCCGAGCCTCAGCTTCTGCCTCTTTGAAATGTGCCAGCCATGACGCTGAGTAACACGGACTAGCTCTTTCATTCTCACAATACTCTGACTAGTTGATTACTATTATTTTTGTCTTCATCTTACTAAAGAAAAACCTGAAGCTCAGAAAAGTTCAGTAATTTTCTCAAGGTCATACAGCTTGGCCAGGCAGAGTCAAGAGCCGTAATTCTTGACCATCTTGACTCTTTATTGTCTTTCTGATTCATCCCTGTTATAGGTATACTTTTTTTTTTTTAGAAAAATTTTACTTATTTATGACAGAGAGAGACACAGTGAGAGAGGGAACACAAGCAGGGGCGTGGGAGAGGGAGAAGCAAACTCTCTACTGAGCAGGGAGCCGGATGCGGGGGCTTGATCCCAGGACCTGGGGATCATGACCGGAGCTAAAGGCAGTCGCTTACGCACTGAGCCACCAGACACCCGATAGGTATTCTTTTGATGCTGAGAGTAACTTTTCCACTGGAGTGACTTGTTTACAGTCTGTGGCCATAAGGCAAGACGAAAAGAAGTTAAGTCTTTACTTTTGCATTCCTGGTGTTCCTGCTCCTTTGGATAGCCGTACTTCCTGGGAGTTTGCCTTCCTCTACAGCTGGCGACACTACGCTACAGTTCCTTTGCCATCAGTCACATTTGTGTTGACTCGTTCCCGGGTTAAGAAGAATGTGGGAACTGCCCTACATTTCAGGGCTGCCCCCAGGCTGTCTCTTAGGTGGGATGGTCTCTGCAGTTGGCTGATCCCCTGGCATGTACATTCTCCCTAGCTACAGTTTTGTGTCCTCTTTTCTCTGTTCTCCCTCCTTCTGGGGGCTTCTCCTGAGGCATTCTCTCTGAGGATCGGCTGGGCCAGAACTGGGGAAGAGGACTGATCCTGTGTGGCAGTCTGGGTGGCTGAAAGCTAGACCACGCCGGGCTGGGCACTGTCCCATGTGTCTGATGGGGTCTGGTCCAGGTCAGAGGCCCAGTTAGCTTCAGCAGGCAGTAGGGTCTGCTGGGCTTCCTGTGGTCGACAGCCCCCAACTCCCATTCTTGGCTAACACATTTCTCTTCACCCTCACCACTCCCCCCTGGATGGACGATCATAGGCTCTTGTGGATGGGTGAGGTAGTTTTCTAACTGCCATTCCTGTAACCACTTTTGATCCTTAATTTAGTCTCAACATAGTATAGATCTTTTTTTTTTAATTAATATACTTTACTTTTTAGAGTGCTTTTAGGATTACGGACAAAATAAGTAGAACATACAGGGAACTCTCATATGGTCCCACTCTCCGTAACTCATAGAAGTGGAATCACAATATTTGTCCTCTCGTGTTTGGCTCTCACTTGGTATAATATCTTCAAAGCTCTTTTTAAACTTTCTAAATCTTGGGCATCTGGGTGGCTCAGTGGGTTAAGCCTCTGCCTTCAGCTCTGTTCCTGGTCTCAGGGTCCTGGGATCGAGCCCCACATTGGGCTCTCTGCTTGGCTGGGAGCCTGCTTCTTCCTCTCTCTGCCTGCCTCTCTGCCTACTTGTGATCTCTCTCTCTGTGTCAAATAAATAGATAAAATCTAAAAAAAAAAAAAAAAAACTTTCTAAATCTTAAAATAATTTTAGATTTACAGAAAAGTGGCAACAATAGTATAGAGGTCCTAAACAACCCTCAAACTAGCTTTTCCTTATTTTAACATCTCAGATATCCATAGTATATTTTTGATACCAGAAATTAGTATTATTGCAACACTATTAACTCTACAGACCTTATTCACATTTTGCCTGCTTTCCTACAGATGTCTTTTTTCTGGCCCAGGATCCAATCTAGGTTACCACAGTCCATTTTATTGACATGTTCTCTTGGCCTTCTTTAGTCTGTCTGTATTTTGTGACCATACACTTCTGAAGAGTCTGAGTCAGGTTTGTAGTATATCTGTCACTTTGAAGTTTTCAGTTATTAAAATGATATTATAGATTGTATATAAGCTTAGGTATGTATAATCTGTATTTTATGAATTATAAAAGTACATATTTATAAACATTTTATGTATTTATAAAATTAAAATTATTTTTGGGACACCTGGGTGGCTCAGTTGGTTAAGCCACTGCCTTTGGCTCAGGCCATGATCCCAGGGTCTTGGGATTGAGTCCCACATCAGGCTTCTTGTTCAGCAGGGAACCTGTTTCTCTCTCTGCCTCTGCCTGCCACTCTGCCTGCTTGTGCACTCTCTCTCTCTCTCTCTCTGACAAATAAATAAATAAAATCTTTTTTAAAAATTAAAATTATTTTTATTCTTAAATTGACATTATACATTTTTGGCAATAAATATCCTGGCCATGGGCGCCTGGGTGGCTCAGTGGGTTAAAGCCTCTGCCTTCAGCTCAGGTCATGATCCCGGGGTCCTGGGATCAAGCCCTGCATCAGGCTCTCTGCTCGGCAGGGAGCCTGCTTCCTCCTCTCTCTCTCTCTCTGCCTACTTGTGATCTCTCTCTGTCAAATAAATAAAAATAAATTCTTTAAAATAATATAATAATAATAATAATAATATCGTGGCCAATGTCCTGTCCTCCTTAGTGTGTCAGAACAGGGGCACTTGCTGTTCCCATATGTTATTACTTAGAATAATGTTAACTTTGATCACATGGTTGATAGAAGGTAATATCTGTTGTGTTTTTCCACTATAAATATTATTCCACTATAAGTACTATAAGTAATATAGGGACACCTGGGTGGCTCAGTGGGTTAAGCCTCTGCCTTCAGCCCAGGTCATAATCTTGGGGTCCTGTGATCGAGCCCTGCATCAGGCTCTCTGCTCAGCAGTGAGCCTGCTTCCCCTCTCTCTCTCTGCCTGCCTCTCTACCTACAATCTCTGTCTGTCAAATAAATAAATAAAATCTTTAAAAAAAACTTAAAAAAAGTACTATAAGTAATATATATATAATCTTCCCCTTGTTATTAATAAATAGCTTATAGAGAAAAACTTTGATAGTATCCAAATGTCCTATTTCATCTCAAACTTTCACCCATTGGTGTTTTTTTTTAAGATTTTATTTATTTGAGAGGGAGAGAATGAGAGAGAGCATGAGCAGGGGGAGCAGCAGAGGGAAAAGGAGCAGCTGAGGCAGAGGGAGAATTCTGCAGGCTCCCCACTGAGCAAGGAGCCTGATGCAGGACTGGACCCCAGGACCATCACCTGAGCTGAAGGCAGATGCATAACAGACTGAGCCACCCAGGTGCCCACCCATTAGTTTTAACATCCATCAGTGGTTCTTGCCTGCAAGAACTATTACTAGTGTTCTCATGGTAATTTCTATTTCGCTTATCCCTTCGACATTTATTAATTGCAATTTTTCTATAAGCAAGAACTATCCCTTCATGCGCATTCATTTGTTCAGATATTTATTTATGACAGTATGGCCTCTTGAATGTTTACTTTATTCCGTGAGTCAGAATCCAGTACTATTGTTATTTATTTTCTTGTTCAGATTGTACCAGCGTTGGCCATTGAGAGCTCCTTCCAGTTGGCTCCCGTGTCCTTGTAGTATGCCTCTGACAATTTTTTAGAACATCCCTATTTTCTGACACCACGAAGTGTTCCAGGCTCATCTTGTGTTTCCCTGCCCTGTCTTTGGAATCAACCATTTCTCCTAGGATCCCTGGTTCCTATTTGGGGAGAATAGTATTTAGACACCAAGCTCTAGGCTGTAGGTGTGCTCATTGCCCCTGGGATGTCAGCTAATAGAGCTGGGATATATATATATATATATATATATATATATACACTAATGTATGCATATACACTACATTCTTTCTATATCTATCTGTCTGTATTTATATATTAAAACCGTGAACTCGTACTGATACCTACAATTCCAGTCCATCCAATCCATGCTCACCTCTCATCCCTACTACCCTATCCCATTCCTTCATTCTTTCCACCCCAATCCATCCACCTGCTGCAGTCAACCAATCTCATAAATTTCTGATTTAAAAATATGGAGTGCGGGGCACCTGGGTGACTCAGTCAGTTAAGCATCTGCCTACGGCTCAGGTCATGATCCCAGGGTCCTGGGATCAAGCCCCATGTCCTAACTCCCTGCTCAGCACCGAGTCTGCTTCCTCTCTCTGCAGCTGCCCCTGCTTGTGTGCATTCTCTCTCTCTCTGTCAAATAAATAAAATCTTTAAAAAATAAATAAAAATAAAAAATAAAAATATGGAATGCTTCATAGATTTGCCTATTATTCTTGTGCAGGGACCACGCTCATCTTCTCCATATTGTTTCAACTTCCGTGTATGTGCTGCTGAAGTTGAGCACTAGAATGGTCTTTTTAACACAGAAAGCAGATCATCCCCGCTCAAACCCCTGCCTCTATTAGAAGAAAACACAAACACTTTACTCCATCTTACCTACCTGCTTGAGGCCCTGTGTGATCTGGCTGCAGCTGCTGGATTATTTTCTCTGCTTTGTGCCCTTGTTTACTCTGCTTCGGCTATTCTTGCCTTTTTGCTGTTGCCCATTTGCCCAGTGCTCTCCTGCCTAAGGCTTGAAGCCCTTTGCATTTTCCTTCCAAAAGCCTGGAGTGCTGCTCCCATTCCACCTTCACAGGGCCCAGGTGCTTCTGGTCTCTGATAAACATGCACGTCCTCCTGGAGGCCTTCCTTACATAGATCTTCTACTGCTTTCTAATGCTTTGTTATGATTCTTTGTATCATCGCATTGTAACAGGTATAACGTATCTACTTACTGCCTGTCTTCACCACCAGGACACAGGCTCCATCAGGCAGGGACTTTGTTTTGTTCGCAGGGCGCAGAAGGGGGATGACGTCTAATCCGTAGATAAGCAGTTGGCAAATACTGCGGGAGTCAAGTTGCATCAGATGTTTTTACACACCGTGTTTGATTTAGTTCTAACAACAACAACAACAAAAAACACTTGGAGGTGAAGACTCTTATTCCAGTCTGTGGGTGAGAAAATGGAGGGTCCAGGAGGTCAAGAGCTCACCCTAGGTGATGCCCCAGGGGAAGGGTTGGCTGGAGATCTGCTCCTGGTCCTCTCTGACTGCAGAGCCCATGCGAGCGACAACCTGTGCTCTGCTCGAGCGTGTCTGTGTAGACTGGGGGTTTGAAGTTGTCCTTGGCACACACGTCATTGTAAAGGTGTGACACGAGTATGTTCTGGGACCTGTAAAGCACCTCACTAATAATATTACTGCTGTAATGATAGCTGTGCTTTAGTAAGACTCCCCAGGCGCCAGCCTGAGCAGTGTTCAGTCACGTAATCCTTACAGCAGCCTTTTGAAAGCAAGAAGGAAACTCAGGAAGAAGAGGTAATTTGCCCAAAGTGGCCCAGCAGGTCAGGCTTGGCGGTCTCGGTCCCCAGCGGAGGGCTCAGCTGTCTAACTCACTACCTCCATGTCCCAAGTGAAGGGACAGACAGACATGCTTTTGGGGGCCCCTGTTGCTTTTTCACCATCAGGCAACTTGTTCCTGGAATTCCAAGAGGAGCTGGAGCGAGTCTACAGGGTCTACTGTGCCAGCTACGACCAGGCCTTGCTGCTGGTGGAGACCTACCGGAAGGAGCCGGAGCTGCAGCGAGAGATCCAGAGCGTCATCGAGGCCGTGGTGTGAGTAGCACGACCAGTGCACGTGCGCTCCTGCTGCCGTCGGTCCCGGGGTGGGAGCCGTCTGGGTCTCACCCCTCCTCGGTGCTGCCCATGCTGCTGCAGGGACACAATCCCCGACTCTCGGTGGCTTCGAGTAACAAAGGTTTATGCCTTGCTGACGCTCCACTGCGGGTCACCTGAGGCTCTTCTCTGGGCCATCCTCGCTTTGGGGCCCACACTGACAGCAGCCGCTCTCTGGGTTATTGCCAGTAACTGCAGCAGAGGGCAAGGGAGCTCTGGAGGGCCCGATGCTGGTAATTAAGTGCTCCAGGCCAGAAATGATATGCATCCCTTTCTCGTAATTCATGGCCCAGACCTAATTCCGTGGCTTTGTCCACCTGCCCGAAAGCCAGGGTATGCCACCCTGCCTGGGGGTCCAGAGGTGGAAAAGCAGAAACATTTGGTGAACAGCACTCCTGTCTCCCACGGGAAGGGCAGTGAGATGGTGGGAACCATGTGCTGTAGGCAGCATGGCATGAGGCGGGTTCGGATCACCCCGGAAGGCCTCTCCACACACAGCTGAAATAGGATCCAAACTGCCCTGGGTGGCCTCACCACCCAGAGCTGGCACCAGTGGGTAGAAGCTCTAGATAGAAATTTGGAGAGAGCAGGGATTCCTGGGTGGCTCTGTCGGTTAAGTGTCTGCCTTCAGCTCAGGTCATGATCCTAAGGTCTTGGGATCGAGTCCCTTTTCTGGCTCCCTGCTCAGTGGAGCGTCAGCTCCTCCCTCTGCCTGCTGCTCTCCCTGCCTGTGCTCTCTCTCACTCCCCCTCTCTTTCTGATAAATAAATAAAATATTAAAAAAAAGAAACATGTAGAGAACAGATATTTTTTAAGTTAAAATTTTGAGTGGAGAACAGTTACATAGTTCAGAAGCTTTTTTTAAAAAAATATTTTATTTATTTATTTGACAGACAGAGATCACAAGTAGGCAGAGAGGCAGGCAGAGAGGAGAAAACAGGCTCCCCACTGAGCAGAGAGCCCTATGTGGGGCTCGATCCCAGGACCCTGGGATCATGACCTGAGCCGAAGGCAGAGGCCTTAACCCACTGAGCCACCCAGGTGCCCCCAGAAGCTTTTTTTTTAAATTGATGCCCCAGAAGCTTTAAAAAATCCAAATTTATGCAACACAAAAAATCCTGTCCTGTCCATTCATCTACCTAAATACTACTCCCAGCCCTAACGTCATGCTGACCACTTGTAAATTGCTTGTGGATCTTTGTAGAGTTCCTGTATGCATATAGAAGCAAATCAAATATATGCTGTCATTTCACTGCCTTTTTAAAGAAAGTTTGTATTTTTTTTCCCTCACCATGTATCATGGACACCTTCCTATTTCAATGCATACATGTATGAGCCTTTGAACAGCATGTTCTCCCACCACATGGCTGTTCCCCAGTTCATTTAACTGGTTTCTATTAATGGACATTCATTTGCTTTTCTTTTGCTATTACAGATAGTGTTCAGTGATTATTCGTGAGTGTATATCATTTTACTCGGGTGCATATAGTTCTTTTTTTTTTTTAAGATTTTATTTATTTATTTTAGAGAGAGAGTGTGTGCATGGGTGGGGGGATGGGCGGAGCAAGAGGGAGAGAGAGGATCTCACACAGACTCTTCGCTGAGTGCGGAGCTCAATGCAGGGCTTGATCTCAAGACCCTGAGATCATAAGCTGAGCCAAAACAAAGAGTCAGACACTCAACCGGCTGAGCCACCCAGGTTTCCCACAGGGGCAGGTATTTCTGTAAGGTGAATGTCCAGACGTGGACTCACTAGGTCAAAGAAAGCATGTATGGATAATTTTGCTAAGATTGCAAACTTTCCTTCTATAAAGGCTATATCGTGGGACGCCTGGGTGGCTCAGTTGGTTGGACGACTGCCTTCGGCTCAGGTCATGATCCCGGAGACCTGGGATCGAGTCCCGTATCGGGCTCCCAGCTCCACGGGGAGTCTGCTTCTCCCTCTGACCTTCTCCTTGCTCATGCTCTCTCACTGCCTCTCTCTCTCACTGCCTCTCTCTCAAATAAATAAATAAAATCTTTAAAAAAAAAAAATAAAGGCTATACCGTGAGCAAGGTGTGGGTGTCTGTTTCCTCATAGCCTCACCAGGATGTGTCATTAAACTTTAGAGTAATGCCACTGAGAGAGGTGACAAATGGTGTCTCAGTGTGGTTTCATTTTGCATTTACTTCGCATGATTAAAGTTGGTAATTTCTTTGTATATTTAAGATCATTTATATTTCCTTCTCTGGGATTGTCCTGCTTCTTTTCTGTTTCAAAAAGTCTCCTACCTTCCCCAGGACAAGCTCCCCAAATGGAGATAGATGAAGGTCATTTTCTGGAAATCAGAATAGTGCAGGAGGATGAGAGGCGGTGGTTATTTTATCTTACTTAGACGTTCCCTTTACACCCAAGAGAAGGACTGTGCAGAGTTAGATCTTTGAAGATGGTGTTATCTCCTGTGGAAGCTCCTGCTTCCTCCCCTGCTCCTCTCCCTTGCCTATCGCCCCAACCCCTTGAAGCCTCCTTTTCAATTACCCATGTCCTGGCCCCTCAATACCCCCCAAAAACTATATTCACTTTCCCCTTCAATTCATCCTTAGATGAATCCTTAGATCCTTAGAATCCTTAGAAAAACCTAAGAAACTTAGGTTTTGGGGCACCTGGGTGGCTCAGTGGGTTAAGCCACTGCCTTTGGCTCGGGTCATGATCTCAGGGTCCTGGGATTGAGCCCCGCATTGGGCTCTTTGCTTAGCGGGGAGCCTGCTTCTCTCTCTCTCTCTCTCTGCCTACTTGTGATCTTTCTCTGTCAAATAAATAAATAAAATCTTAAAAAAAAAGAAACTTAGGTTTTTGTGAGGGTCACTAAATACATTTCAATAGGAGAGAGGCAGATAACAAAAACAAGGGAAGCCAGGTGGCAGATGTGGGGCATAAGGGAGCAGTGGAGACTGTGGCCAACCAGAGCCAACAGATCCCATGTAGAGAGTAGCTGCAGCCCTGTTAACATTCCCTGTGTAACAGAGCACCCAGAACAGAATGGCTTAAGACAGACACGTGTTTGGTTCACTCTGCTGCTTGTTAGCAATATGCCTGGGCTCCATAAACTATTCTTCTAGCCCCACCTGAGCACCTTCACATGCCCGTGATCACCTGCAGGTCAGCATTGCTGATCTCAGCTGGGCTCTCTTGTATGTCTGAGACACGGAGCTGACTCAGCTCTGGCTATATAGGCTCCCGTCACCTGGCAGGTGGCCCAGGCTTGTTCACATGGTGGTCACAGGGTTGAGACAGGGGGAGAGCGGGAGGGAGAGAAAAGGGAGGTGGGGGGCAGGGGAGGGTAAGGCCTTGGGAGGTCTTGGCTGGGAATTGGCATTCTGTGACAGACCCAAGGGGTGGAAAAATTGATACTACTTCTCAAGGGGAGGAGTTTCAGGGTCTTACTCAAAGTGGGTACAGCAGCAGCCACCATAACAAAGGGTGTGCATGCAGGGAGTAGAATAATTACAGCCCTACTTTACAAACCACCCAGCTCAGTTGCCATGTAGGACTGTGAATCCACTGTGGCCAGACCCTCCGACTTCTCAAAAGAAGTCAGAAACTGTGATAGAACATCTCCCAGGTGCCAAATACTGGCATCGAGCTCAGACAGGTTAGAAGCACTGTCGGGGGGCCCTGGTTGGCTCAGAAGCTGCAGTTTCTCATGCCTCCCACACTCCGGTCTTTCCCAGCCAGACCAGTCCAGGCTTTTCTCATGGGCTCCGGTGCCATGCTGTCCAGTGGTGGATCTGGCTCCGCCCCAGCTCACCTTAGCAGAGCCATTTCATGTCTCCGAACCTGGTTTCCTTACAGGTGAAGGGGGAGTAATAACTGTACCTCATGGGAGTTTGGACTCACTTGTACCCAAGTGACACTGTAAACCCAAGCTATTACCCTTGTCCTGACTGGGCAGGGTTTGTAGTTCTCTGAAACCACACTGTGGCTCTCGGTGCTAGTGGTTCCAGTGCTCCTTTTTTTCCCTTTTTTTAAGGAATTTATTTATTTGGGGGAGAGGGAGAGAGCACAAGCAGAGGGAGAAGCAGGCTCTCTGCTGAGTAGGGAACCCAACGTGGGGCTCAATTCCAGGACCCCAGGATCATGACCTGAGCTGAAGACAGACATTTAACCAACTGTGCTCCCCAGGTGCCCCCCACTTTTTTTTAAGAGAGGGAGCGGTAGGGGAGAGGGGCAGAATGAGAGAGAGAGAGAGAGAAAATCTTAAGGAGGCTCCACACCCATCACAGAGCCCGACGCAGGACTCGATCTCATGACCCAGAGATCATGGCCTGAGCCAAAATCAAGGGCCTGACATTCAACCAACTGAGCCATCCAGGTGCCCCTCAATGCTCCTTTTTTGTAAAAACTTTAAATTAATATCCTGACATATATTCTTGAAATAGATCGGCAGGTAGATAGAGAGATACCTTGCCTGTATACATAACTGGAAAGAAAAGAATGGCTTAAAAGTAATGAAAAGAAGTAAAAGGAAAATAATGTCTAACACAGTAATATGTATTTCAGTGTGGAACTGCCTGGGCACCACTACCCTAGAAATCTAATGAAAGAATCAGATGCTGGCACCTACTTGTAATAAACAAGTTTGGATTCAAGGAAAGAAAAGTCAGAAGCCATTCCACATAAGAAGTATCGAAAAAGGAAAGAGCAGAGAAGGCACATGCCGTAGAATGACAAGTAGCAATGAGAGCAAATCTGACCTCCCTGTGTATGATAAGAAGAAGCAAGAAGCAAATGACATAAATAACACAGGGATAACATTATGCTCTGGGGGCAGAGGAAGTGAGGAAGTAGGACATATGATGTTCTCCAGATGATCTGCGTTTTATTTATGAAAGGTAGCATCATAAAAATTTCCAGTGCTTGGGGTGCCTGGGTGGCTCAGTCATCTGCCTTTGGCTCAGGTCCTGATCCCAGGATCCTGGGTTTGAGCCCCACATCAGGCTCCCTGCTCAGCAGGAAGCCTGCTGCTCCCTCTCCCACTCCCCCTGCTTGTGTTCCCTCTCTCACTGTCTCTGACAAATGGTCACAGTAAAAGGAGAGGGAGAACCAAGCTCCCTGCTGAGCTGGGAGCTTGGTTCTCCCACTCCTTCTACTGTTCTCCTTGCCTGTGCTTATGCTCTCTCGCTCTCTCTGTCAAATAAATAAATAAAATCTTAAAAAAAAAAAAAAAAGGCTTCCAGTGCTGTGATCAGTGACTGGATTGGAGTTGAATAGTCACAAGAACACCTCCGTTCTTGAACTTGCAGCACATTTTGAGGCATTCATTCAGCCTGTGCACGTTCAGAGGGCCCTAGGAGACATGGCACCCTGCTCCACAGTGCAGGGCTGTCCTTGTAGACGGCCTGCTGCCCTGGACCCTCCTGCTAAGTGCCTGGAGCAGCCCCGTGCCTGCAAGTTTCCACTGTGCCCTCGATGAGAGCCCCTGGTCCAGTGTTGCCCCAGGAAGGCCATTCTTCTGCCAGCATTGCTTTCCACCTCCTCTCTCTTGAGACAGTAGTCCTGGCTTTCTTGTGCATATGATCTTGGGACTGTTTCTGGAGCTTAGCCGACTAGAATCACCACACCAAGCAGTAAGGGGTTCTTTCTCATTCATCTAATCCAATTCTTTGTGATTCCAAAATGCATGCTTGTGCTCCCCTTTTATTTGGGTGGGTGAGCAGGCAGGCTCTTCAATTTGTCCTGTCTCTTAATGCAGCTCCCACCTGAGGGCCAGGGGATCAAAGGCTTGCCCTTGCAGTGGGCAGGAAGCTCTGCAGCTGGGGGTGGGGGGGGGAAGCTGCCCTGCAGAGGCTGAGCAGTCCAGCACAGAGCACCCACTGTCTCAGAATGACAGCCGAGGCAGTGTTTGGGGAAGGCAAATAATCTCTCTTTTCCTTTATTGACAATCTTCCTTCATTTTATTTTTTAAATTTTTTAAAAACTTCTTTGAGACATAAGCAGGGGGAAGGGGCAGAGAGAGAGGGAGAAGCAGACTCCTCACCAAGCAGGAAGCCCGACACAGGGTTCAATCCCAGGACCCTGAGATCATGACCCGAGCTGAAGGCAGACGCTTAACTTTATGTGCCACCCAGGCACCCCTCTTTTTTCATTTTAAATATAAAAGTAATGAATGCTTACTGAAAAAAAGGAATATTTAAACAAAACATGGGGAAATAAAGAGTAAAAGTCCTTTGTCCTTCGGTCTCACATTTCTCTGTCCCTCCACCTGCCGGTTACCTTTTCCATCCAAACTTCCTTCTGTTCATTAATTATTTTTTTAAAAAGATTTTATTTATTTATTTGACAGAGATCACAAGTAGGCAGAGAGGCAGGCAGAGAGAGAGGGGGAAGCAGGCTCCCTGCCGAGCAGAGAGCCCGATGCAGGGCTCTATCCCAGGACCCTGAGATCATGACCCCAGCTGAAGGCAGAGGCTTAGTCCACTGAGCCACCCAGGCACCCCAGCTTCTGACTCTTGATCTCAGCTCACGTCTTGAACTCAGGTCATGAGTTCTAGCCCCATGTTGGCCCTACTTTAAAAAAATTTTTTTCCTCCAGATTACCTTAGAAAAGCTGTAATCATAAAAGGCTGCTATGATTCTGTCATGACCCCTTGCTAATTGTGGAGAAGAGCTGTGATCCTCTCTTTGAAGACCCCATGTATTCTTATTTGTGGACAGCTGTCCGCATGAGGCAGTTGGGCCCTTTCCCATGGAAAGTAAGCCCAGAGGACAGAGTTTTGCAAATATCTGGTGACTTTTCCATCTCCCCTGCCTGTGGTTGGCCAAATGCTAGGAAACCCATGGTGAGAGCAGATGGTCAGCATAGGCACGTCTTGACAGGTGATCCTACTGCTGCCTCCCCCACAAGCCCCCGTGACTAATGAGGGGGCACCCACCTGCTCTGCCTGTTCTTAGCCTCAGGACTGATACTTCCTGGACAATTGGTCTGGAAATATGTCCTTAGGAGGAAGAGTAAGAGGCCAGGGTACCATGGAGAGGGGCTGGAGAATGGCTTTGAGCAGCATCTGTGAATCCTCTTGGAGGAGGCGTGCTAGACACTGAGGTTTGGAACCCTCATAGGCTTCTTGAAAGGCAGGTCTGAGGGCTCCTGGTCATGATCAAGGAAAACTGTGGGAGCCTCTTCCCAGATACCATTGACAGGTATTTTTTCCTGCAAATCCCCAAAATCAGCAAGAAAGGGACTAGAAAAAGTCGTCCATTCATCAAGTAGTACATCTGGAAGGGATCTTGACACTACTCATTCTTGTGTTTCGTACCTGTAGAAAAATAGAATGTAATAAACATATACTACTACCTAAAACTAACCAGTGTTAACATTTTGCTGCTTTTTTTATGCTGAACTGTTTAAAGACAAATAATAGACATCATGACTGTTTACCATTAAATACGTTTTTTTTTTCCCTAAAGATTTTACTTATTTAGTTGATAGATTGAGAGAACAGGTGGGAGGAGGGGCAGAAGGAGAAACAGACTCTCTGGAGAACATGGAGCCTGACCCAGGACTCACCCAGGATCCTGGGATCATGACCTGAGCCGAAGGCAGAGGCTTAACCAACTGAGCCACGCAGGTGCCCCCTACCCTTAAATACTTTTTTTTTTTTAAGATTTATTTATTTATTTGACACAGAGAAAGAGAGATCACAAGTAGGCAGAGAGGCAGGCAGAGAGAGAGGAGGAAGCAGGGTCCCTGCTGAGCAAGGAGCCCGATGTGGGGCTCGATCCCAGGACCCTGAGATCATGACCTGAGCCGAAAGCAGAGGCTTAACCCACTGAGCCACCCAGGCACCCCTACCCTTAAATACTTTAAATGCATCTCTAGAAACACAAAGTTCCTGTGATTTTTTTTTTGAACTTTCAACTTTTAAAGCCATAGAACCATTTTACTGCATGAAATGTCAAATGGGTACCCAGCATACAGAGTTGAGCTTGGGACATAGCCAGGTGGATGTGTCACGCAGGCAGTTGACTGTGTGAGTCTAGAGCTCAGGACAGAAGCGGGAAAACAGAGGTCTGGGTTGGGGCTGTGTTTAAAGCCATCAGACTAAATGAAGTCAGTAAGAGAGGGAGTGGAGGGGAGGGAAGGCCCAAGGGCTCTCTGGCATTGGAGGGAGGCCAGCAGAGGAGGCCAAGAGAATGTTCCACGGAGCAGGGAAAGCAGGACAAAGGGCATTTCTGGGGCCAAAAGAAGAAAGTGTTTCAAGAGCAGGGACTAGTTAGCTGTGTCTGCTGCTGAGAGGCCAAGGAAGCGGAGGACCAAGAACTGACCGTTGCATTTAGTACGGATGGGAAACCAGGGCCCAGAAATGGGTACATTGAGAACTAGCAGTGCCTCTGTAGCATCTAGACCTCACGCATTACAGATGCAGAAACTGAGAACCACGTAAGGAGGGTGACTTGCCTGAGATCACACAGCAAGTTAAAATGCAGAGCTGGGCCTAGAGCCCAGGGCTCCTGTTGCCCGAAACAGTGGGTTCCCCCTGCCTAATGCCAGCCTTCTCCCTCAGGCCACAAGCTGGGCCCTCAGGCCTCAGTTTCTTACTGGTGATCCCTCTGCAGAGGATTACAAAGTACCCACTGCTGCTGCAGAAAATCCTGGAGAACACAGTCCCTGATGCCAGTGCCTACCCTGTACTTCAGAGGGCCGTCTCTGCCCTCCAGGACGTGAACACCAACATCAATGAGTACAAGAGGCGCAAGGAAGTGGGTAAGGACTTGGGGGATTTAGGGGTTATATCAGTGAGAATGCTTCCAGCTACAAAAACACTCATTTCAAACCATCTTCATTAATAAAGGAACTGTAGTGGCTTATGTAACCGCAAATCCAGAGGTAATATGGTCTTTAGGTAGGGTTTGATCAGGGTGCTGGCTCCATTTCCCTAAAATTCTCTCATCTCTGATCTTTATTGTATGTTACTTTGTCTTCAGGCTGGCCTCCCTCATAGTAGTAAATGGCTATTGCTGTTCCAAGACTCACATCTGACTCCACACCCTGCAGGATAAGACAGAGTCTTTAATCCCTTAGTCATAAATTAGATTGGAGTGTCATTCTGATAGGACCCATTTGGGTCCTGTGCTCACCTTGAACCAGTTACCATGGTTAGGGGAATGCCATGAGCTGATTGGCTTGGGCCTGGCTTATGTGTCATTCTTGGAACCAGTCACTGTGGCCAGGAGTTTGAGATTATATGAATTGGCTTATCCCAGCTAGCACCCACCCCTTGAACCAAAGCAAGATCAGTCCCATGCAAATCACACTGCATATACCGTGGAGGAGAAATTAATATGGAGGAGGCCAAGAGCTGTGTGTGTCTGTGTTTGTGTGTGTGTGTGTCTGTGTGTGGGTGTGTGTGTACACATACCTTGGGAAGGCCAGCTAGTGCACGGGGAACTCTGTCTTTTAGGTTGTTAAAACAAAAAGGTTTGGGAAATGAGGCAGTGTCCCAGGTAGAGAGCACACTCCACTGCGCCATCTGGAAGGTATGATAGTGATAATCCAGCTCCTGTGACACGTCTTCCATTCCTTATCTGGTTTGATCCTTACCGTTGCTCTGGGAGGCTGGCCCCGGTAGCCCCATCTCACGGTCAGGTCAAATGAAAGCTCTAATCGTTCCCTCCAGATGCCAGAGCTGGTGAGAGGCAGGGCCGGCTTTCAGACTCGGGCCTGGGGTGGAAAGCCCTGCACCAGGAATGGGGCTTCATGGTTCCCAACTTGGCCCAGCTGACTTGGGCCCAGGGGCCTCAGGCAACTCACCTCTCCCTTGAGTCCTCCTTTAGAAGGTTCATTCAGACCCACTGTCTTCTGTGATCCTCTGAGCAAGCACAGGAGGTGGCCGGTCTCCTTTACGAATGAGGAAGCAGGCCCAGCAAGGGGCGCCTTGCCCAAGTCACGCTGCTCAGCCAGCCTCACACCTTGCAGCCAGCCCGGGGCTTGCCCTCTGCGTGCTGCTGTTGGAGAAGGTGTGCCGCTGTCGTTTGAGACGAGGGCCCAAGTGGGTGCCTAGCCAGGTGTGTCCGGGATGCCTGCTCTCCTGGGTCAGCTCTAGTCCTTCTCTCTCCTCTGTTGCTGCAGCCTCCAAGTACGCCAGAGTGGAGCAGCTGACCCTCCGGGAGCGGCTGGCCCGCCTCAACACGCACACGCTCTCCAAGAAGACCACTCGGCTGAGCCAGCTGCTGAAGCAGGAGGCCGGGCTCGTGCCCAGGGTGAGCCCGGGAGGAGGAAGGGTGGCATCCCAGCTCTTCCAGAGGGGCAGGACGGTGCCGTGGGTGGGGCAGGTGGCTTAGACTCCTGTCAGAGGAGGCGGCTGAGGGGCTGCAGGGACCTCTCCGCATGCGTTGCTGGGAGGGCTGAGCTGGCACCCTCACATGATTCTGAAGAGCCGGCTGGGGCTCTCTCCAGGGCACCCTGTGCTGTCCTTTTCCGAGCATCACTGTCTGCAGATAGGAGAGCTAACCTCTGGGCACGGGCAAAGGACCTGCTTGGAATAGCTCGCAGGAGCAGTTCAGGTTGCTGGGGGCACTTACTCTAGATCAGGCATTATTTAATCAGCACAATGAAGTAGGTGTTTTTATTACCCCATTTGCAGTTGAAGAAAACAGGCTCAGGGAGGGTAACACTTGCCCTAGGTCACACGGCCAGGAAACCAGGACTCCTGCTCTTGAGTTTCTGATTCCATGATCTGAGTACCAAACCATTAGGCAGCACGCACTGCCTCTAACCGTCCCACTCAGCTTTGGGGCTGCAGGACCTGGCTCTGGTGGGCAGGGCTGCAGAGAGGTGGGCCCCAGTGAGAGCTTGGGACGCGGATGGGCCCACGCCGTTCCCCCGACTCCTCCCTGTGTGGATATTCTCAGCGTTCACAGACCTCACTCTCCTCTCAGACGGAGGACAAGGAATTTGACGATTTAGAAGAGAGGTTCCACTGGGTGTCTCTGTGTGTGACTGAGATGAAGAATAATGTGGCTGTTTACCTGGATAATCTGGAGGTGAGCATTGTGCCAGTAATGGTGGCTGGGCTGGGCTAGGTCCTCCAAGCAGGATGCCGGGGTCCATCCAACAAGCTGGCAAAGGCACCAGCCGCAGGAGCCCAAATGGAAGAGGTCACCGGGTCACTGGCCGCGGGTCAGAGGAAGGGCCACAGGCGAGTGCTCCCCGACCCACAGTCTCCAAGCCCATTGAGTTCTCGGGGATGAGGTTCCCACTGAGCAGGGTTAAAATTCACTGGGGTGCGAGCCCTCTGGAGGGACCCCACCAGTCTGGCACCTAGAGCAGGTGACACAGGTGCCTACGAAAGTGAGGCAGGTAATATCATCGCATGAAATGTGCATGTGTCTGAGGCTTAGTGTCTAATAGGCTGTTGACGAGACTTTTCAGTAGAGTTAAATGCATAATAATACTTAGAATTTGACCGTATGGATGAACAAAGCCTAAAGGGGCAGCAGTTACTTGACTTGGAGAAGCCGTTGCTGTTTGAGAATGTGGACCCGGCGGTAGCCAGTTCTGGTTTTAGGGGAGAAAAACCTTCAGATGATATCTCATGATGTGTCCACGTGAGCAACAAATTTAGTGAAAACCTAAGTGCTCTGTAGGCCCAAGAAAATGTATTTCTACAGGCTGAATTCAGCCCACAGGAACACCAGTTTGCATGCCAACAGGCACATTATTTTCCTTGTCCCAAAACTCTCCTTCACTGTTGTCATCGACGCTGACTCATTCCATCCATCCGTCCCTTTGTGGTTTTGTCCTCAGTCATGGCCATTTGCACAAAGCGGCTTGGGCAGAGGATAACGGGCTCTTTGGATAATGGGATTTGGGGTGTCCTTACGGGAAGTGTGGGAAGCGAGGGAGGTCATAGTTGCGGGCCCCTCTGTGTGGGGCAGATCCCCCTGCTTGTTCCCGCTCCATCCTGGGCCCCCGGGCAGAAGGCAGCAGGAGCCCGTCACAGTGCAGTGAGACGGGAGGGGACGGCTCAGAAAGGATGGAGAAGCAGGGTCACATGGGAGACCCATCCAGCTTTGCAGGGTAGGACAGGTATTTGGAAGCAGGAAGCAGGCTTACATGACATAGAGTCCCCCAGCAAGCGTGGGACCCCTCCTTTAATCCCCCCGAGTGCAGGAAAAGCTGCTTTGGCTGGTGTGTCTTTAACACCCGCGGGGTGTGTCTCGGGCCCGGAGCCTTCTGCCGGCAGGGCTGTCCGGACAGAACTTAATGACATTGTTTGCTTTTACAGCAGTTACTCTTACATGCCTGTTTGTGACAGTTACTGCTGGTTTTCCCGTTATGGTAGTGTCATAAGGTGATTTAAAAAAAAAGAAAATACATTGATATGAAAAGGAATGGATAGGGGCGCCTGGGTGGCTTAGTGGGTTAAAGCCTCTGCCTTCAGCTCAGGTCATGATCCCAGCATCCTGGGATCAAGTCCCGGGTTGGGCCCTCTGCTCAGCAGGGAGCCTGCTTCCTCCTCTCTCTTTGCCTGCCTCTCTGCCTGCTTGTAATCTCTGCCTGTCAAATAAATAAATAAAATCTTTTAAAAAAAAAGAAAAGGAATGGATAGTTGATTTCAAGTATCTATCGAATATGTGGAATATGGACACAGCAGTGAAATCAGAGGTGCCATGCAAACACACCAGGTCGGGGCAGCGCTGGATTAGGGAGAAAGGGCTGGTTCTGTCGCAGGAAAATTCGCTAATCACCCGAGCTGTGCAAGGATGGAGTAGGCTGTGTGCTTCCCTGTCACGGGGGGTGTGCAGAGGGCCGGACCGCCTCTCCAGAGGTAGGGTGGGGGTAGGGGGTGCAGGCGTGGGTTGGCCACAATGGGTCCTCAGTGGCTGTTTCTCGTCTGCTCCGGGTCCAGGCTTTCCTCCGCTTCCGGCCCCAGGAATACGATCTGGACATTGCTGGGGGGCCCGTGCTAGAGTACTGCAGCCTCATGCAAGAGCTCCAGCTCCAGGCCTTCCCACGCTTCGTGAGTCCAGCTTCTCCTTTCCCCTTCCTTTGTGAGGCAGGTCGTAGAGCCTAGTGAGAATAGTATTTAGGGGCCTCCTGGCTGGCTCAGTCAGTAGAGTGCGCAACTCTTGATCTCAGGGTTGTGAGTTCGAGCCCCACAATGGGTGTAGAGATGACTTAAAGCCAGGCCCTTTATATGATTGTTGCATCCATAACCATCCAGAGCAGTAAGCAGGGCAGAAATTATTATTATCAATGCATTTTACTGATAAAAATAGCCTGAGCTAATGTTTGCTGTGCCTTACTATCCGCCAGGCAGATAAGTTGCTCAATGCTTTATAGTCTCCATTAATCCTCACAACACAGCTTACGGGGTAGCACCTGCAGAGCTGCAGAGCACCACTCTGCAGGGGAGAGCTGGAGGCTCAGGGAGGGTGACTTCCCAGCTTATTCACATGGTCAGTGTCAAGATGGGATCTGAGTCCCAAAGACTGTGTTTGTGGTCACCTCTCTCTACAAAATCTCCTAAGATCTGTGCACAGATGTTAGGAAGGGCCAGGCCCTCTGCTAAGCTCATACATGCACTGTCCCCATTGTTCAGATGGGCACACTGAGGCCCAGAAAGGTTAGGTAACACGCAAGAGGTCACAGCGAGTTGGCGGGGGTGGGACTACCGCCCGGTCCTACCTCCCTCCAAAACCCCTTCTACCCAGTGCCTGCCCTCTGCCACTCCCTTTCCCAGCCCCGAGCTCCCCTCTCCCCACAGAAGCAGCGGCTGGAAGGCCTGGTGTGGCAGCCGTTGTGCACCCTGGCCAAAGCCCTGGCCGGCCCTCAGAACCTGGTCAGGAAGCGTCTGGACAAACTCCTGGACTTCGAGAGGGTGGAGGAGAAGCTGTTGGAGGCAGGCAGCGTGACGTATGAGGAGCAGGAGGCCCGGCACACATACCAGGCCCTCAACTCCCTGCTCGTGGCCGAGCTCCCGCAGCTGAACCGGCTGGCCGTGCGCTGGCTGGGCCAGATCCTGTGTACGTTCGTGGGCCTCCAGAGGGACCTCGCACAGCAGGTGCTGCAGAGGGCAGAGGGCAGCTTGGCCCAGGTAAGGTCTCCGGGACTGGGGCGCCTCTGCCGAGTAGCCAGGGCCTCAGAGCCCTGCAGGCAGCGGTTCAAGGGGGCTGGTATAGAAGGAGATTAGGCCGTCGATGCTTAGCAGGTGGCCACGGGGACCTCCTGGACCTCTCTTATGTCAGTTGCCCATTACTGGAATCCAATCATGTAAAGCAGAATAGAACTGGGACTCCGGGCGATTCCTGGGCTCTGGGATTCAGAAGCAGAAGAGGCTCTGCTGGGAAAATAGCAGACCTTGTCGCCATCCTTGGAATATATTAGAAGTCGGTGACAGAGGCCAGGCCCTTCCCTGCAGTCGGGAGTCCATGTCTCTGGTTGGTGTTCCCGCTGCTGTGACTACTTCCAGCAGCTGCGTCCTTGTGAGCACGTGGTGTCCCTTCCATGCGTTATCCCAGCGCATCCTCACAATGACCGTAGAAAGTAGGTACCATTATCATCCGCGTTCCAAAAGGAAGCCGAGGCACAGAGGGGTTAGGCAGCATGCCTGAGGCCACACAGCCGATAGCAGGAGTTCACCCTGGCAGCTCAACTCTGAAGCCTGGGCTCTGAACACTGCTTGGCAGCCTAGTAGAAAAGTTGTCTGCTGAAAGCGTAAATAGATCACAAAGAAGTTTGGACAAACTTCCAAAGACAAACTTTGAATTCAGAGCTTTGAGGACCGGGGCTGTCGCAGGGAAGAAAACTGAGCTGCTTTCGGATCTGTCTCTGATGTCAGCGTCAGAGCTGAGGGGCTGTGGGCCTGGACCCCAGGACGGTCCAGCACTCCTCAGAGCACAGACTGTCTCCTGGGCTCCATAGTCCGTGGCTCAGCCGCCCCCTTGCACTGTGTTGCATGAAACTTCCTCTGAAAGGCGTATGCCCCCCGGCTGCTTGTCCCAGTCCACCCTGCAGTCCCACTTCCTGCACACTGCTTCTGAGTGTGACCATGTCCCTTTGCACAGGCCCCTTGCTTGGCCTGAAATGCCCCCATCCCAGGGAACCCTATGCCTTTCACAGTGCCTGGTGCATGGTAGGAACTCCCCAAATATGTGACAGATGAATGAATCTTTCCATGAGGCTCTCAAAGCCCCCTGTTGCAGCTGCGAGAGCCCATTTCCCCATCGCACATACTCCAACAGCCCTTAGGATGTGCTGTACTAAGGGCTTCGCAGAGCCTGCCTTCAGCTGGGGCTGGATGAAGCTGTTTCTCCTCATTGAGGAGGGCTGGGATGATAGGCTTTTATTCTTTTGGGCCTTCAAAACATTTAGTACAGAGTTCTTAGACATGCTTTTTGAATTTAATTAAGCCTGAACCATCTGCCAAAAGAAGCCTTTCTCTTTCCCGAAGCCAGAGGGTCAGTGTGATGAGATGATCGTCATTCTCTTTCCACCCTCCAGTTCTGTCTGCAGGGCTGCCAGGCCTCTTGTGTTTAGACTGGGATGTGCAGGCCTGGAGAGTGTTGCTGGATGCCAGCAGCAGGAAGATCAACTTTATAAAAGCAGAAAGTGGGCCTTTCCTGTTTGGGCCTGTCCTTTCGAATGTTCGGACCTGTCAGTGACTGGTGCCAGCTTCCTGTCTGTGTCCCATGGCCCATCGCCCTGGACCAGTCCCGTGGAGCCTGGGAAAGGCCTGCACGGTAGAACCTCAATCTGTCTGCATCTTGGGGGCAGGAAAAAGGCTCTAAGTCAGACCCAAGAGCAGTGAGCTTGGTTACAAGCAGAGAAGGCAGATCTCTATTGGCTGTGGATATTACTTGTTCCTTGGTTGTTGGTAAGAATGTGGGAGATGGAGAGCTGGGCCAAGATCTCAGGTTGGGGCATTACTCAGAACTCCTTGGGTTCCAAACCAGCTGAGGCATAAAGAAGGACGTCCTGACTTGCATAGCTGGGAGGCCCAGGAGGCGATCGAACCCACAGCAGGTGCATTCAGCACAAACAATGTCAGGGCTCCGACTTTCTCTCCATCTCCTAGGTCTGTTTCCCTGTCTGAGCTGGCTTCATTCTCAGGCCAACCTTTTTCTGCATGGTGGGAGAGACAGCTTTTACATCTGAGCATCTAAAATAAAAGTTTTCCTCTTGTTCTCAGCCTTCGTATTCTAAATGTGATGGGAGGATTCTGCCTGGCCTTGCTTGGGTTCATTGTCTAGTCCATGGGCTGCTCACAGCAGATGGGAGAAGGGAGGCCGTGCCTGCCAGCCCTCTGGCCACAGCTCCATGGTGGGCAGTATTCCTAGACGCCCACAGAAGGACGCTTTCTTGAAGGACACTGAGTGGGGCAGTCAGCAGACACACATGAGAGCTGATGAAGGCGTTAAAATCCCTCTTCACACACCTGGGGCTGGAATGTAGACTACCAGAATCTTTCTGTCCCCTTCCTCCCAGAGAATGCTCTGATGACGGTGTCTGTCCCACAGCTGCCCCATTACCACCTCTCCGAGCCAGCCTTCCGGAAGCTGGTGGAGGACACCCTGGGCCAGAATGGTCACCAGCTTCGCTCCTTTCAAGAGAACTTTGAGAAAGCGCTGCCCCCTCCCACCGTACAAGTAAGTGTCCCTCCTTGCCCCGCAGACTGTCCAGTCCTTTACCTGCCAGTGGGGGAAGGCCCGATCCCGTTTCCTTTTCTTACCCCAGGTTTCCCTGTATCCTTTCCCTCTCTCCTTTCTGTCTGTGAGCCAGAGGAGGTGATAGGATTCACACCACCTACACACATGCTCCTTGTGGCCAATAGACATCAGAGAAGAACAGTAGAATATTAAGTGCAATTAGACATAATAACAGACAAGTGACAGCATCCCCAAACCTGGAATTTCACGTTTTTTTTTGAAAAGCTTACTCTGTTTCCTCACCATCCCACTGAACCGGCTTCAGATACCAGCATTCAGGGTGAATAAAAAGTGGGAATAATAAATCATTTTAATTTTCATTTTGCTATGGCATATTTTCAATTGCAAAACACAGCATTTCAGCTGCATTATGGTTTACAGACTTTGGCTGGCCAGATACTTTTCTTGGGTAAAGTATTTTTCTCTAAAATAGAAGGAAAAGGTATGTTTCCGGTGCATTGAAGGATGTACGCAGGTAGCATACATCGGAAGTGGAGCTGAAGTAGCCGAAGGAAGAAGGGACAGGGGACAGACCTGGATGAGAAGCTCCTGAAGCTGTGTGTTCAGTCCCATGTGAAATGTGAAGTCAAGGGTGGCGAGACAGGGCCAGGATTCCCCGGAAGAGAGGAAGGTGCCCCAGAGACCCAGAGAGACAAGTAAAGGAGCCCATCCCACAAGGGCTGGCCCGTAGAGGTGGCCTGTGCACCTGACTGGAATGCAGAGAAGGCCAAAGGCCATCAGGGATGCAGGCCCCCTCTGAGGAGAGTGGACTCTTCCTTGGGCCACAGCCATGCCCCCCTCCTCCCCCACACCAAGGCTGTCCCAGCCAGAGGTCTCACGGGAGATGGGGTGGCATGGGCCCTACAGTGTGGGGGGAGGACAGGTACAGAAAGTAAAGAGCAGAGCAGCCACTCAGATCAGTCATGGGAAACTCCTCTCTCTCTCTCTACTTGATTATTAATATTTTTCTTTTATTTATATTATTATTTATTATTATATATATTATTATATTATATATATTTTATAAATATATTTCTATATAAACATATTATATTTATTATTATAGTATTATTTCTTATTGGAAAAGAGTTCCATGCTGATTGTAGAAAAAAAGAGAAAACAAAAAAACAAGAGAAAGGAATGGGAACATCATGATCCCAATGTGTGTTGCAAACTGGCAGGAAGAGAGGAGATGCCCCCTCTTTTCCACCTTTGTTCCCACCTAGCCCCCCACATCCCTCCTGCGCGTTCCTGACTTCTTTGGCTTGGGGTTCAGAACCCACAGAAGTGAGGTGGTCGCCCAGGACAGAAGCAGTCCTCATGATATTCTCCCACGTGTCCCTTTGGTCCTTCCAGGGAATTCGGCTCTTCTCTGCCCAGGGCCATCAGGGATCTCTCGGACTTGAGAAAGAAGGCAAATGTTTCTACATGGCTAACTTTTATACTCAGGGTAACACCTCCATTCTGGAAAAAAAAGCTCCCCTGTTTCCACATCCACCCAAGGGCCCGTTTAGAAACATCAAGTTCTCCTAGTTCTTGAGCCTGACTAGTGAACCCACTGGAGTAGGGGTAATAGCAGAATGGCAGAGTCTGTGCCCAGACGTCCCTGAAGGGCATTTCTGTCTGCTTTCCCTACACCAAGCACCTCCTCCCTCCCAGAAGTTACCACATAGAATATGATCGCTGTATATATACACACACATATATCGTCAGAGGATCTATAGTAAATCTGTATTCAACGTTTTTAGTTTCTTCTTTGTTTTATAAAAAGGGGACCGTCACCCCTAAGTCTTTTCTCAGTGATACTTTTGCTGGAAGCAATGAACAAGAAAACAAAGGCAATGCCAGGAGATTTTTGGATGCACAGAAAGCACCCCTGAGTCATTCTTCCCAGCTAGCTGGCCGTTTCTATCAGGGCAGAACTGTCTTCTGCATTTCTGTTACCCCATTCAGAAGGCTTACTGTGCCTTGTAAACAGTAGGTGCTCGATAAATACTTGTGGAATAGAAGATAGCACCCCTTTCTGTCACACAAGAGGAAGGGTCTGCACGCGTCACCCCATGCCGGCTGTTAGAGCAGCTGCACAAGTCAGGCCCAGTGCCCGTGTGAAGCTCACTGTCTTGCTCATTCAGGCTGGAAGACCTGTGCCAGGCTTTTTCCTGTGGGGTTATTTAGCTTGATGCCCTGGCCAGAATTTAGGGCCCCATCCTAGAGTTCTGTAACTGAGAACTTCTGGAAGCTGAATTAGAATTTTAGAAAATTCCAGAAGTTTAGACCTAGGAGGGATTTTTTTTTAAAGATTTTATTTATTTATTTGACACACAGAGATCACAAGCAGGCAGAGAAGCAGGCCGAGAGAGAGGGGGGAAGCAGGCTCCCTGCTGAGCAGAGAGCCCGATGCGGGGCTCGATCCCAGGACCCTGGGATCGTGACCTGAGCTGAAAGCAGAGGCTTTAACCCACTGAGCCACCCAAGCACCCCTAGGAGGGATTTTTTTTAGACGTTAAATTGAGGGGGTTTTTTGAGATCCCTTTGGAGCCCAAGAGTGTGTGTCCTTCCTCTAATCTGTTAGTGAGGCGACTGTTGCCCATTGGCACCAGAGGAAGCACAGGCTCAGGGCTCCTGGCTGTCAGCACGTGGGCAGCCAGCTTTGACACGCTGATTCAGGCACCTGTGTCTCTCTTCGTCCCTCCCCCACCCCCAGCCACTCCTTCCAGGGGCTGAACGACAGGTGCAGGCTCTCCTGAGCAGGTACGGCCCAGAAAAGCTGTACCAGGTGGCAAGCAACGTCAGCGGGGCTGGGACTCTGGACCTGACGCTGCTGCGGGGCCAGGTTGTGGCTCTCCTTCAAAACAAGGACACCAAAGGCAACAGCAGCCGCTGGCTGGTGGACACCGGGGGTACGTGGGGCTTCGGGGGCCCTTCCCCTCCCTCTGGGAAGCCCCCCAACAGGAACCAGTGGGGAGATCCGGCTGTGGGCAGGGGTCTGGCTATGCAGATTTGCCATGGGAATTGACCCAGGTGAAAACTCGGGGCTTAGGGCTCAGCCAGCTCATCATGGCCTGTGCCATGCCACAGAGAGGAAGTGAGTCTTACGTTGCTACATCTGTTATCAGGCACCCGTTATGTGCCTTGCGGACCTCACAGACTTTTGGGGTAGACAGACAGAGATGCGCAGAGAGAGCTCCAGCATCTCCCTCAAAGATGTAGATACGCAGAGAAGGCATGCTTGGATCCCAGCTACAGGGAGGACATCTGGCATCCAGAACGAGGGACGTGTGGTCCTGCCTGTCCCCTGTGCACTGGTCCCAGCCTTGGATGTGCTGCTCAGGTCTGGGTGCCCCAGTGTAACTGGGTAGGAGGCAAGTGGCACCTTGAAACCAAGAGGAGATGGCCCAGCAGTGTCTTCCAGAAAGGGGCCTTGTGACCCACAAGATGAGGGTCACACAGGCTCACTGGGAAGGGATCCATAGACAGTTTTTCCTCTTCAGACAGTGTATTGCAGTTGTCACTGAAATATTTTTCTGCGTATGAGAAAAACGATAGCCAGTTCATAAACCCGTGATTTTATTCATATTATTGGTAGAACAAATCTTAAAGACTTGGTAGAACAAGTTTTAAAAAGTGAGTCTATCAAAATATTAAGTGTGTAGCTCTTGATCTCAGCTCAGGTCTTGATCTCAGGGTCGTGAGTTCAAGCCCATGTTAGGCTTCACACTGGGCACAAAGCCTTCTTTAAAACAAAATTAAGAAAATGGTACAAATCCAGCAGAAACTGTGAAAGGGCAGTCTCATGACTCAAGTTGACAAACAGCTGAATTGGATTCAAGCCGGCCACTGGGGTCAAGGGCACTGAGTTTGGATCCCAAGTCAGCTACTCTACTAACTGCGTGATCTCAGAGAAATTAGCGGAGCCTCTCTGAGCTCCGCTGGCCCAGCCATCAGATGGAGACAACAGTACTGATCCAGAGGCTTGGCGTGAAGACTGGACAGTCAAATGCCAGTCCCGCCACCCAGCAAGCTCTCAGGCGGGGCTGGCCATGCACGGTGACAGTGAGCAGAACAGCACTGGAGAAGGAACTGGGGGCACTCAACGAAGAGAAAGGCAGTTTCTGCCTCCTGGAAAAGGCTGTGCTGAGTGAGGAAGCAGCCCCACTCTAGGTCGCCGCTTGAGGGGAAGGGGACCAGTGGGCCCAGCACCAGGAAAGCAGTATTCATACCAGCCCCAGGGAGAATGTCTTATCCCTGTCAAAGCTGTTCAAAGCAGAGTGGGTTGCCTTGTTAGGGAATGAGCTCCTTGTCACTGGAGATGTGCAAGAAGAAGCTGGAAACAGTGAGTGCAGGTGGGTTTGGGGTGGGTTTGTGAGGTTCCTAGATGACATTTTCAGGTTCTCTTTCATGTTGGGAAATTGTGCTGGAGGCATTCACATCCATGAATGGTGCTGACTTCCTCTACCACTAAAAGGGATGGGAAGGGTGGTCTGCAGCCAGATAACGTTGTGTGTCCTGTAGGACATCGAGGGTATGTGCCAGCTGGGAAACTGGAGCTGTACCATGTCATCTCCGGTCAGGAGGAAATCAAAGGGCAGGAGGGGCCTCACCAAGACTCCCGTCACCTGGCACCAGAGCCCATCCCAGCCCCTGTCCCCTCTCTCCCAAAGGTGACCCAGGTGAGTCTGGGAGAGGGGTGGGGTTTTCCCTCCCATAGCCACCTGGAGTGGGGCTTTGATCTTCCTCCTGTTGGAAGAGACTACCGTCCCTTGAGGCCAGGGCCTTGGTCAGTGGCCACACTGGTGTCCTGGTCAGGACTGGACCTGGAAAAAAGAGGATTTCATCCCTGCCACATAAACAACCCCTTGTTCCCTATCAGGGGGATGAGTGGAATTCATTCATTCATTCATTCATTGACTTTGTGCATTGACTTTGGCATTGTGCTTGATGAGAGATGTAATCATGAGCAAAAGTAAATCTTGGTCCTTCCCTTCCTCAGATTTATAACCTGGGGGTGGGGAAAACAGCAATTAATAAAATAATCATGGGAATCACTGTAAAGTGATTCATAATAATGATAAGTGCCAGAGCCCTAGGTCTAGTGGGAGAGGTGCAGGAAAGGCTTTTCTAAGAAGAATGTGCTTTTTCTCAGATTTGAAGGGTGAGCAGGGATTAATTGGATAAAGGGAATGTGCCGGGGTGTGGATGGGACGAGATCCCCAGAAAGGGTGCATAGTGAAGGCAGAGGCCCAGCGTGTTTGTGTGTGTGCACGTGCACATGTACGTGTCTGTGTGTGGACAAAGGAGGGGCACGTGGCGGGGAGGAGAAGGTAGGGGTGCGGTGCTGCTAGAGAGGTCAGCGGGGCCAAGCCAGCGGGGCCTTGTGACCTTGGCGAGGGTGTCCGCCTTGGCTTCAGAGCAGTGGGGAACCCAGATGCTTGGGCACAGCGGCATTAGTCGTAACTGCCAGAAAGTAGAAACGAGGCAATTGTCCATCAGCAGACAAGTGGGGGTAAGTGAGATGCAGCATAGCCACACAATGGAGTATTACTTGGCCGTGAAAAAGAAAGAAGGGCCAGTACGTGCCGTCACATGCAGCTCTGTGCAGAAGGCCTCTTGCTGTATGACTATATGAAACGTCCAAACCAGGCAGATGGCTGGAGATGGGAAGTACATCAGTGGTTGGCAGGGACCGGGGTGGGGGGAGTTGGGAAGGGACTGCTATCTAGAATGGGGGTTCTTTTTGAGGGGATGAAAATGTTCTGGAATTAGAAAAGCTGATTGCACAGCCTTTGAACCTATTAAAAACTACTGAATTGTACACTGTAAAAAGATGACTGCTACAGTATTTGAATTCTATCTCAAAACCAAAAAAGCGATGGGAAGCAATTAAGGGGTTTGGCTTTGCTGGGACGGAGTCATCGAGGGAGGAGAAGCTCTGTGGGGTTGCTGTGAGGGCCAAGGAGTTAGGATGGCCAGGCCAGGCATATGTGAGCCTCCCCGCACTCCCCGGTAGAAGAGAGCTTCACCTGTGACAGGTGGGTAGTAGAAAGGGCAGGAGCAGCAATAGGGAGCAGTGATCGGAAACCAGAGACTGGCGGTGAACAGTCCGGGAGGCCTCAGGCCAGAGAGGAGCCTCAGGTGGGCTGTCGGGGGGCAGCGGAGAAGCCTGTATGATGTGAGGTGTGCAGCGTAGGGCACATCCCCAGGAAGGCTCCGAGGGCCAGTCTCTCCTGCCGGGCGTTCCCGCCCATCAGCCAAGAACCCACAAGGAGGGACGCCTGGGTGGCTCAGTCGGTTAAGCGGCTGCCTTCGGCTCAGGTCATGATCCCAGTGTCCTGGGATCGAGTCCCATGTCGGGCTCCTTGCTCGGCAGGGAGCCTGCTTCTCCCTCTGCCTCTGCCTGCCTCCCTGTCTGCCTGTGCTCGCTCTCACTCCTCTCTCTCTGACAAATTAAAAAAAAAAAAAAAGAAGAAGAAGAACCCACAAGGATCTCCCCAGAGGGCCTGGCCGGGCCCCAGCTCCACCCAGTGTGAGCAGCATCTCTAGGAACGCTGCTCTGGGTGAGCCCAGCTCACAGCTCACAGATGGACTGGGAAGAGTCCATCTTCCCAGACACATCAGCTGCTTCCTGTGTTCATGGGTCCACACTTGTGGGATCGTCCCCGTCCCCCCCCTTCTGACTGTTCCTGAGGGTTGGCCGCAGTGACAGCAGGAACAGTAAACAGAATCAGAGCAGCCCACGTGTACGGAGCCCTGAGTATGCACCGGGCACAGATGGACATCATTCATTGAACTCCCACAATTACCTGGAGGGGTGAATGCTGTTACTTCCATTTCACAGATGATGAAACTGAGGCCAGGGAGGTGAAATATTAGCCTAATAACTCCCCTGCCCTCCGGTTCCCCCCACCCCAGTTCAATGCCTTTCCTTAAAAATTAACTGAGTCCCCTGATCCCCAGTCTCTACTCCGAGTTGGGAAGCGGGCCTGGGCAGGTGACATCCTCAGATCCGGGGAGGGTTTTGGGGGAGAGGCTGCCACGTGCTCTGCTCAGTGGGGTGACAGCAGTGGACCGAGGGCACCCGTACTGACAGGCCTGGCTTCATTGCTGTGTTATTTTGAATGAGCTCTTTGACTTCTCTGAGTCTCCATTTCCTTATCTGAAAAATGGAGCAGATAGAATTATAGAACTGTGAGAGCCAAGCCCAGGGAACACGCTGGAACAGAGCTTGGCACACAGTGGGTATTGCTGGTGGAAGTGGCAGCAGTAGCCTTCCTCTTTAGCATAGAGGATGTCCTTGGGAGGTGGTGACCACCCCGTGGGCACTGAGTCGGGTGGGAGGGAGCTAGACGAGAATGTCATCTCTGGGTTGGGTGTGTCTGTCCCCTTCTTCACTGTTTCTGTGTCACTCCCCATGTGTTTCAGGCGGTGGCAGTGTACCCGTTTGTGGCCAGAAGCAGCCATGAAGTGAGTCTGCAGCCGGGCCAGCTGGTGACTGTCCTAGAGGCCCAGGACAAGAAGGGGAACCCGGAATGGAGCCTCGTGGAAGTGAATGAGCAGAAGGGATATGTGCCTTCCAGCTTCCTGGCCAGGGCCCCGAGCCCAGCTCTGTGGGGCTGGAGTCTGCCCTCCTAGGGTGCCCACTGTGGTGCCGTGCTGCCAAGGGACAGGGAGGCTTGGATGCTAGGACCCTGTGAGAGGAAGGAAGCCAAGAGAAGGCGAAGGTGAGAGGGGAGATCAGGCCTAGGTGGGGTGAAGGGCAGCCAGTAGAGGTGGGTGGGCCTTGCAGGCAAGCCTGGCATGGGTGAGCAGGAAAGGCTCCAGCCAGAGCTGCTCATCAGGTCTGCAGAAAACAGGGTTCCCGTCTGAAGTTACAACAGCCTGGATGGCAGGTCAAGTTGATGAGGACTTACTGTCGCTTATGGCCTGTCTTACCTGCGCTCCCATCCAGCCCTGCCCACCGAGTGGGTCTCGCAGGTGAATGTTACCTGTGTGCGTGGGGTTGCAGGGCGCTGGAGAGGGCCAGAGCTGCCTGGCCTGACAGTTCGCTCCCTGCATGTGGCACCAGGAGACACCCCAGCCGACCCGTGCTGGCAGCTGAGTTGTCTTGGGCTGTGAACCTCCCCTGCCCAGCCCTCTCTCGCTGAGAAGCAAGGGCTTGTGAGGGCAGTGGGAAGGTTCTCCTTGGCGGAGCCTCAGAGCGGGTGTGGCTGTGTCACGGTTCTGGAATGTTTAGGCAAATTCAGAGGCTGTTCCTGGGAACGGGAGATTTTGAGGGTGTGGGGTGAGGGTGTGGGCACATGAGGCTGTGTAGCTACTGGGCTTGTGTTCTCTACACTAGGGAACAAAGGGCATGCAAATTGCTTAGGCAACTCTGTGCAGCAGGTGATGGAAAGCCTCGTGGGTGGGGGAACTTGGGTGATGGCTTGCTTTCCTGTTTCTGGAAGTCGGGAGCCAGGGGGAACACCCGGTGGTTTTAGGGCCTGGAGGTAGCAGGTGCATGTGGTGTCGGTTGGCGGAAGGGCCTTAGACTTGGACACAACCTCAGTTTTCTCATCCACAAAGACCTAACTCACAGGGGTGTGGCGAGAATGGCCTGAGGCTAAGGACAGAAGCGCCTTGTAAATTGTGAAGTGTGATAAAAATGTCAATTGTCATGGTAGCAGGATGCAACCCAGAAATGGTCTCAGGATGGCCCCAGCACCCTCAGGCCCAGCTGCAGAGTGCAAGCCCCTGCTGGCCCTGCCCAGGCCTGGCAGCCCAGGAGCTATCTCAGGGCCCCTCTCCACACCGCTTTCTAGGTAGCCAGTCTCTTGAACTTGGTGAGGTCAAACCCATTGCCATCCCTTTCTAGGACCTGGAAATGGGAAAAACAGTCCCTGTTCAAGGCAAACCGACCCACTGGGGCCGTTCTGGGAGCAGCCACCGTTGAATCACCCTCTCTGGGTTGTCACTTTGGCTGAGATACATCTCGGGATTCACGGAAGAGGGGAAAGGGGGTCTGGCCTGACCTGTAATACAAATTATACATTTGGGGGCCAACCCAATCTAGAGGCTGGGGGGAAAAAATCCAGTGGTAGCTTAGACTTGCCTCCAAGAACCTCTCCATGGTATAGTAACTGTGGTGTCTAAAGCAGTTAGCTCTGGCTTTGGAAGGGGTTTTAAGAAATATATACATGCCCGCGTAAGATCTGCACTTCATTCCTCAGTTCAGGAAAGCGGGAAGATGGATTGTGCAAGAGAAACTCAGTCCCCACTGACCCCGTGCTGGCACCAAATTCACTCTGTAAGGTGCTCTTGACTCATTTTCCTTTTTCTTTCCCACTCAGATTTCTAATACAAGTAGGAGGCATAAAGGAGCATTTACAAGACAGGAAATCCACATGTGGGTCCCTCAGTGCTTACTGAGACTCTCCTGTGGGCTCGAACCCCAGCTCAGGCTTCTCAACCTGGCTGCTTGATGCAGGGCGAGTGACTGATGCCAGGATCCCGCCCCCCCCGCCCCGCCCGCAGAGATTGTAATGGAGTTGGTCTAGGCTGGGGCCAGTCCCTCAGGAACTCAGAAAGCTCCCCAGGTGCTTCCGGTGTGTCACCGGGACTGGGGACCTCGGCCCGAGACACGCTGTAATGGATGAGACAGGTCTGTGGTCCGAAGCGGCCGCCAGCTGTAAGCTGGGATGTGCCCCCTCTGAGTTCTGTCCTCGCTCAGATGTTTTGAACAGGCAGCTTTAGAGCTGTTTTGAAAGAGGACAGCCTATTCTATCAGGCCCCAGAATGTATATTTATTAAGTGCCATTAAGAGGGACCTGAACAAAACTGGATGTTCTTAAAGGCAGAAGGCAGAAACCTGGAATACATGTGGAACCACATCTGTCTCGTGAGGGGAGAACGAAAATGTCTCCGGGGGCACATGGGTTGTGGTTTCTAGTAGACCTGGGGCGGAGATCCAGAGTCAGTGACAACTGAGAAAATGCATGTTGAGAGGCAGAGAATGGCCTGGATTTTCTGCAGAGGCCTCTGTGTAATGTGCCTTGCCCCTGGCCCCCAGAGGCCTGGAACCCTGCGCTGCGTCCTCCGTCCTACGTATCGCCCTGTGGGGCCGCCTCTCCCTGAACTCGCCAGGGTGTTTGCCTGGGAACCAGACAAGGCTGATGCCGAGAGCGGCCCTTGCTCCCTGCCGCGGAGTGCGACCTCTTTAACCTTTTGGGCCCAAACCCAGGTCTGAATGTGAGGGCAAGGTTATAATATGGAGGAACGATGAATGGAGTCCCGCTCACTGTGGGGAGCTCTAGCTTGGTGAAGCAGTGATGGGAACTGCTGAGAATAAAGGACTTCAAAGAGGAAAACGTCTCTGGAGTTTGCGGGACTCTAACCATTGGAGAGTCAGATGCCCCAATGGGATAGGTGTTCATAAAAACAGGACCTTGTTCACTCATGTGTTCATTTTCCTCTTTTTTTTAGAGATTTTATTTACTTGAGAGTGAGCACACAAGTGGAGGAGTGGCTAGGAGAGGCAGAGGGAGCAGCAGACTCCCCACGAGGCAGGGAGCACAACCCGGGGCCTAATCCCAGGACCTGGAGATCATGACCCGAGCGGAAGGCAGACACTTAACTGACTGATCCTCCCAAGTGCCCCTCATGTGTTCATTTGATAAGGGTCTACCACACATCTCTGGTGCCTCTAGGAGTTGGCCTTGGCTGCTGGGATACAGTGAGAAGTCAGATGGGGGCCCTGTCCTCCCAAAGCCCACTGTCTGGGGAGGGAGACAGACAAGTCAGTGGTCCATTACATGCAGTGTAAGAGTTCGCAGAGGGCAGTAACAGGTGCCACTGGAGCCCAGTGGAGGAGTCAGTGTCCCTAACCAACACTGGGCCACTAAGGAAGGCTTCCTTAAAGAGGTAACATCTAAGCTGAGGCTTAAAAGGTAACTTGGGGGGCAGGGACGCCTGGGTGGCTCAGTTGGTTGGACGACTGCCTTTGGCTCAGGTCATGATCCCGGAGACCCGGGATCAGGCTCCCAGCTCCACGGGGAGTCTGCTTCTCCCTCTGACCTTCTCCTCGCTCATGCTCTCTCACTGCCTCTCTCTCAAATAAATACATAAAATCTTTAAAAAAAAAAAAAAAAAAAAGGTAACTTGGGCTGGGTGAAGGTGGGACAGAGGGCACATGCAGAGGCCCAGAGGTAGGCATAAGCATGTTTCATCAGGGAACCAAAATGCTAGAGCTAGAATGTAGGGTGTGTGGAGTACTAGGTGCAGGGAGAGATGGCTTTGAGATGTCCACATGGGAAGGAGCTCTGGGTTGTGTTCTGAGGGAGGTGGAAAGCCACTGAAAGGATTGAAGTAGAGAAGTGACATACCCAGGGTTGCATTTTAGGATGCAAGCTCCAGTTCATTCTAGAATTTCCCCAGGGTCCTGTCACATGCTCAAGGAATAAATTGTCAACGCACATTGCTTACATAAACATCGAAGAGGGGACAAGAAGCCCTACCTCCCAGGAATCTCCCACCAGCTGGAGAGGCAGGACATACAGACATCAGGCAATTACCTGCTACCACAGGGCAGGATGCTGTCAGCCCCAGAAGGGGACTATGGACCAGGCTTATAGGTGCTCAAGTGAGAGGGAGTTTGGGGGGCTGAAGTGATCAGGGAGGCTTCCTGGAGGAGGCAGGGCAGGTGCCGGGCCTTTTGGGATAAGTGGGATTGGGGAAAGCAAAAGGGAAAGAGAGGCCTTCTCAGGCCTAGGGAGGCAGCATGGTGGTGTGGAAAATTGCCCCACTCTTGGCCTTAGAAATCCTGAGTTCAAGGCCTACTTGACCATAGACGAGTAGTAATGCACTTACGGTTTCTGCCTGTGAATAAGTGGGATGAGGGTCCCCAGCCTGCCCTGTCCTCTTAAAGTACTCATTGTACTGGCTTATCCCAAGGAGGCACAGGCTCTCTCACCGGGACCTAGCGTCCAGTGTGGAAGTCATCGTAGGGCCTATTGAGGCAGGACAGAGCCTAAAGTATCCTGGGCTGGGGTCATGGAAAGAACAGGATTCCACTTCCGGCAATATGAGAAGGAACAGCTAGCCTGAACCATCTATTCACTTAACCTTGCTCATCTGTTTTCTTAGCGGTAATTTCCGTATTTACCTTTACTGTTTTCTCTTCTGTAAGATGGGTGCGATTCCCATTCTCACGGGGGTGGGGGGTGAGAAGTTTAAATGGAACAGTCCGTGTGAACGGTCACGGATAACACGTCAGGAGCCTCACTGCCCGGCCATGATGGAAAGTGCGGGCTGTGGCCACCAGGTGGCAGCAGGGCTCTACCAGTCTGCTAAGGGGCCGCCTGAAATGCCCGTGGGGCGGGGCAGGGGGCGCAGTTGAGCTGAAGGACCAGGTGAAAGACATTAGGGAGTGGTGGGGACTGCGATGGACCAGAGCCCTTACCCACAGTCCAAAGCAGCTAGCAGCTTCCTGGCTCTAACCAACTATTCCACATCAGAATGAGGGCCCAGTGATGCCAAACATTCTGATTTTTTTTTTTTTTATGAGAGAGAGGGAGAGAATGAGAGGGAAGGCCAGAGGGAGAAGCAGACTCCCTGCTGAGCAGGGAGCCCCAATGTGGGACTCAGTCCTGGGACTCCAGGATCGTGACCTGAGCTGAAGGCAGTCGCATAACTAACTGAGTCACCCAGGTACCCAGACATTCTGATTTTTCAAGAGAAGCCAGAAACCAGGGTTTTTTCTGTTTTTACTTATTTTTTTAAGATTGAATTTACTTGGGGTGCCTGGGTGGCTCAGTGGGTTAAAGCCTCTGCCTTCAGCTCGGGTCATATCCTAGGGTCCTGGGATCGAGCCCCACATTGGGCTCTCTGCTTCATGGGGAGCCTGACTTGCCCCCTCTCTCTGCCTACTTGTGATTTCTGTCAAATAAATAAATACAATCTTTTTAAAAAAAGATTGTATTTACTTATTTGAGAGGGGAGGGGCACAGGGAGAGGGAGAAGCAGACTGAGTAGGGAGCCCAATGTGGGCAGACACTCAATCGACTGAGCCACCCAGGTGCCCCTGTTTTTATTTTTTGATGTGCAATCTATGTGGGGATTGTGTGGGCCACAGTAGGTTTCCTCTTTGTATCTTGTGCCTGAGTGTGGGTGGACTGTTGTGGGTGAAGAATCTCCTCTGAAGAATTCATTTCATATCTTTCTATTTCCTGTGAAATGCCTTCATGTTTCTCCTGCTTCACTCAGACATGAATCCCCCTTCCTTGGGTCTCTGGGAGTGCTTCTTCCTTTTATGCTAATGTTACCATGGCCGTCTTCAAACTTTTATTGGACTGTGGGCCATATTTTCTGACCCACCCATGAGAATCTCCATGGTACCTATCCCACAAAGTTCCTTTAAGGATAAATGAGATACTGAGAGAAAATCACTTACCCCAGCACCAGGCGCATTAGAGCTCAATAAACACAGTTATCATTCTTATGGGGACCGTAGCAGAGACGGCATGACATCTGGAGGAAGGTTCGTAGGGCCTTTCTCCCTGTACGTGGGAGGGTGACAAGGCCTGCTACTCCTCTCCAGCGGGGAAGACCCCGACCCTGGCTCTCGAGGGCCTGGCTGCGGTTGGGCCCAGCCCTTCCCTCAGAAGCTGCAGTCATACCCCAGAGGCCCAGCTGGAACTGCCCGAGCTCCGCCATCCGTGGTGCTGCCAGCCTGGGTCAGGTGTACAGCCTTCCCATGCAGGGTGATGCTCACGGGCACGGGTGCCCGGATTCTCCTGCCTCTCTGACAACAGGGCTCTCTGCTGTCTGCTGCACCCAGACACGTCAGACGGTCACTCAGGCCATAACCAGGCCCCCTGCTGCTACTGCCAGAGCAGCGACTCTGGTCCTAGGCTCAGGGCCGTCTGCACCCAGGAGCACTCTCTCAGGGTGTTGCCAGGGGACCCTGCAGCTCAGGGACAAAGCTTGCCGGAGGCTCCAGCAACAGACTAGGGAACAAAGATCTGCCCCCCCTTAATTAAATTCATTAAGCTTGAACTTAATGCTGGGCTCAGGAGCCCTGGCTGCTGCTATTCGGTTACTACGGATGCCCCAGGCAGTCCCCGGCTTTCCAGCACCTCTCCAGGGGGTTCTGGGTTCCCCATCTTGGGCCCATCTGCCTGTTCTCAGGGGTCTGGGCATACTCGGAGCCTGTTGTGGAAAGAGAGCTCTATACAGTGGCCACAGGTTTGGGACACCCCCAGGCCCCGGGAGGATTAGGACAGAGCAGGCGTGGGGGTTGAGGCCGCCCCTTCTGGGCAGCTCCCATCTGGTTGGTTATGCGCTTGCCTGCCCTCATAGGCATCCCCCGCCCCACTCTGCTCTGTCCTGTGGGGAGAACATTTCCCAGGGCCCTGTCCTCTGGTGTCCTGGTGGGAGATAGGAAGGGAGAGCCCAGGGTATTTCTCTCTTTGTCCTTTTCAGTCAGCCTCTCTCCTTGTGGCGGCCTCTGTGGTCCCAGCCCCCACTGACGGCCCCACCCTCATGGTCCCCTGTCCCCCTGGACAGGCCTGGCTATGCTGCCACTTCCTGTCAGGTAGCTCCCGATCCCGGACACTTGAAACACGGCCTCTCCCTGGCGTCTCTCCTGCCTGAGGACTGGAGGGTCTGTTTGCTGTTGCAAATCTCTGGGCTACTTCTTACATCTTCTGGCACCTGTGTAGCCTCCTCCCTATAGTAAATTTTTCTATTCAAAATCCACTCCCTGACCAGCTAGTGACAGATATGTTGCTCAGTAGCTAGGCACTGGGCAGTGGAAATATGGGGCTCCCAGCTGCCCCTGCCCCTCAGGGAGGAGGGGGACCATCGCCAGGCCTCAGGGGGCTGTCCGGCCTTCCGACCTGGAGCCCTCGGGACTGTCCTCCAGCAGCTAGCAGCTGAGTGGGTGATGCCGCAGGGTCAGCGTCGGTGAGGGTCTGCTGGGCTGCCCCTAGTCCTAGCCCGCTGGGGCTGTTCCTGCAGGGCCAAAGCAGACAGAGACCCAAAGGCAGCTAGCTTCATGAGAGCAAACCCAGGCTAGGGGTGGTCAAGGTTCCCCTCCCTCCAGCCGTGTTGCCTGGAGTCCTGTCTCAGGAGGGCCAGTGAGCCCCAAGTCAGGGAGGTAGGAAGTACAGGTGGGGCCCGTGGTCGGGGAAGAGGCTGCTTATCTTGATTCTGGGGACCCAGGGCTTCAGGTGTCTCAGCAGAGCCTCTGGCCTGGGGAAAGACCAGGTCCTGAAGAGAATCCCAGCAGCCTCTATCCATGACTCACATGGCTGCTTGAGGGCTCCACGAGGGAGTCCATTGGACATGATTAATTCCGTGCCTGGCACATTGCAAGATCTCACATGCTGCACGCTAAAAACATATAAACAAACACACACAAACAGCAGCCAGCACAGAGGAACTCATTCTGGAGGCATTTCACGAGACACGCTGGTGTCCTAGTTAGCATTGAGCCCCGAGCTGCTCCCCTGGGACAGAGCCAGGCTGGGAGCACAGATCCAGCTGCCAGGGCAAGGAAGAGGGTTAAGTCAGCTAAAGGAGTTATGAGGTTGGGGGGGGTGGGCACACTCCCAGGGGATGGGGGGAGGGCCGCAGGTGCTCCCAGCCTCCATGGGGCACTTGAGGACAGCAATCTCCTAGTGTGCTGGCAGGAAAGAGATCAAGGTCAGGTCAGAGACAGGGGCAGTAGGGGCAGGCTTTGGGTTGAGGTTCAAGTCCCAGGCCGTGGGGACTCAGGGATCAGGCCCAATAAAGATACAGAGATCCAGGCAGGAGACAGGACTAAGAGCTGGGCTCAAGGTCAGAAGCTTGCAGCACCCGGGACTGGATGTTGAACCCTGGGGTCTGGCCTAGAGCTGCTTGAAACCCCCCTGTCTGAGGGCAGAATTGGATCTAGAGAGCACAGTGGACTGGACTGAGGAGAAGGAGGTGGTGGCCATCAGGGGCCCAGGCTTCCTGTTGCAAAATGCCTGAGTTCAAATCCAGGCTCGACACTTAGCTGCTGTGTGATCTCCACGAACAAGTTACTCCATCCCTCCAAAACCTCACTTCCCTCTTTGTGGGCAAATAAGGAAATGGTCCTACCTCAAACGGTTGTTGGGATGTTGACATGGGAAAAGGCATGGAAGCATTGAGGTATGTGCTGTCTTGAGTGTTTAATGAGTGATTGATCCCTGAGCATACCAGCCCCCCGCCATGGGATCCCTTCCAAACTTGGCGGGCAGTGACCCGGCACCCAAGTTTCCTTTGCTCTGGGCTCACACTGCCTGTGCCTTCAGCTCTCCTCTAATGTCTGTGTTCCTGACCCTTCACCACCTCAAACTCTGAAAAACACCCCTTCAGTGTGTGAGCTCTTTCAAAACTGAAAACAAGTGGATGTCTTAAGAAGCCAAAGGTTGTTCCCCTGGGAAGGCAACTGGGACCACGTCCTCAGATACTCTGTGGTGATTGGAGGCGGCCACCTCGAATTACTTCACGCTCTGGGGAGGCTTCCCCAGCAGCTGTGGGAGCTGTGGCAGATAGCCTTGCTGATTCAGCCAGCATTGGCGAGTGTGCCTTCCCCTGACTTTTTTTTCAAATTCCCAGATGTTTTTACCTCAAATTCTTTTCCACACTCCTCCCCCCAGAGCCCCAGACTCCTCCCCTCACCCCCCAAAAAAGCTGTGGGACAGAACACCATGCATAAAACAAAAATACAAGCACAATGATAAACACACACACACACACACACACACGAACACGAACACACAACTGGGAAAAATCTCAACATCCATCTTCTTCTCCTTTACACCACACCCCTGGCCACCTCCCAGGACAGAGATTCCAAGCAATGGCACACCCCTTGGGAGTCATGCGTTCCCACCCCCACCTGGAGAGCCACAGCCACCAGCCAAAAACTCTTGGTGCAAATGTCCTTTCTGCAGTCATATTGCCATGATAAAGGGCTTTTTGTTAATGTATCACCACATGCAGGTACCATGTTATTTTTAATAAAATTGAATATGGAGTTTGAATTGTATTTGAATTGTGTCACTTTCTCGCCCAGAAACTGTCATACTTCTTTGCATCCTTATGAGGTACAGAAGCAACACATGCCTCGCCTGCAACCGCCACCCCAAAGCCCACAGCCTTGTCCTCTCAGTAAACGGCACCACCGTCCATTGGGTTGTTCACGCCCAACCCCTGGTGCTCCCTCTGCTTCCCCTCTTCCTCTCAGCCCCTCGGGTTCCACCCCGGTCCACCCCTCCCTGAGGCCAGTCAGCCCTCCTGCTGTCTCTCCTCTTCCAGTCTCTACCACACTCCAGGTGACACAGCAGCCGCCAGACCCTTGCAGGAGCCTCCTAGTGGCCACTCTGTTCCCACCCTTGTCCTTCGTCCTCAGCCCACTCTCCACGGAGCAGCCAGTGGGATTCTTCAAAAAAGAAATTGAGAGAATGGCATATTCCCCTGCTTAAAATGGAACAAAGCCCCAACTCCGTACTCTGACCTACAAGGCTGGGTGTGATGGGCCCCTGTCTGCTTCCCAGTGCACCATGGATCGCCCTCCCCTTCACTCACTGTACAAGGCCGCACTTGCCTTCCCTCTTTCTGTACCTCAATTATTCTAAGCTCGCTCCTGACTCAGGACCTCTGCACTGGCCCTTCCCTTCTCTGGCCCCTCTTCCCTCCGATCTGCCCACGGCTTAGCTTCTTGCCAGGAAGGGCAGCTCCTCGGCTATGCCTTTGCTGCCCACACTCCATCTGGGTGGCCTCCAACCCTCCCCAGCCCGAGCCCATCACTCACTCCTGCATCACCCCTCTTACCATCATTACAGACTCTACCACTCCCTTATTTTCTTGGTTTGTTTGTTGTCTGATTCCCCTGTCAGAAAGTAAGTTCCTTAGGGGGCCTGGCTGGCTCGATCTGTAGAACATATGGCTCTTGATCTCAGGGTTATAAGTTCGAGCCCCATGTAGAGGCTGGGTGTAGAGATTACTTAAAAATAAAAATAAAAACAATCTTAAAAAAGGTAATTTCCTCCAAGGTAGGGATTTTATCCCTCTTATTTGATCCTAAATTAAAATACATGTCAGTGTGTCCCAAATGGGATATGCTTATACTAAAAAGTTACTTCTGTTTATATACAGATTAGATTTAACTAGGTGGCCTGTGTTTTAGCTGGTAACCCTACTTAAGGCCTGTGGTCCCACATCTTGGGAATGTGGTCCCATGAGAATGAAGCTGACATGTGAAGGGAAGAGAGAAAATGTACAGGATTCGCCGAGGGCCACACAGATGTTAAGAACAGAGCAGGTTCTATACCTCCCTTCATCTGACTCCCAGTCCAGTCTCTGTCCCCTCTACTCACCCTCTGAACTACCAAGAATCCCTATAGAGCACAGATCTCCCAGAGTCACCCACTTTCCACCATCCCCACTGCCATCAAACCCTGCCCCTTGGGGCTCTGTGGTGCTCACCCACCATCTTGCACTGGCCCCTGATGGGGGCTCCTGCCACCAGTTCCTCCTGCCTTCCTTCTCTCCCTCACAAGGCCACTGCAGGGGCCAGCCTTCAGAAACACGGATCTGAATCCAGATCCTTTGGGAGGTCCTTCCCTGGTAGGTTCCCAACCAACCGTGCCTTCATGGTATGGCCCTGTTTATCCCTTCCCCTCCTTGATCTCTGCACTCTTGCTGAACTGGATACATTGCCCTCTCTGGCCTCCTTTGCCCTCGCTCTTTCATCTGGGTGATGCACCCTTCCCCACTCCACTTCACTGTACAAAATCATTCTTCAAGTCTCAGTGACACATCACTTCCTCCATGAAGGCTTCCTTGCTTGGTTCAGGTGCTTTTCCCATGAGTAACTCTAACTGGGGTCCTTCTTTGTCTCTGTTGAAATTGCCTCTTTACTTGAGGGTCTCCCCCACTGAGTTAGCTCCACAAGGGCAGAGGCTGTGTCTGCCTATTGGCACTGCAACCCTGGAACCTCCGTGAGGAGCTGGGGAATGAACGAGGCTTCCCCGAGTTATAGTTGATTGCACGAAGGGCCAAGCTCAGTTTGCTGGCGCACAGTAGGCTCCAGTACGTGTCTGTTGAATGGATCCTGGATGAACCAATGAAGTAATAACACGACTCATCTCTTCCCATCATCGCCTCCCCCGCCCCACTCCCCCCAGGGCACGCTGGATTTGTTCACCTCTCTGCTTCGCAGTCTCCGGCAGAATAAAAGAGATCTTGTCTCCTGGTTTGAATACTATGGGGTTTTGAGTAGGACGGAAAAAAAAAGTGCTCCTTCCACTAGAGGAGTTTCAGGCCATCCAGGCCTTTCTTCTTGGCGAAGGGAGGAGGGAAAGAAGGGGCCTCCACCCGGTTTCCAGGTGGCCTTATTAGGCCCCGAACTGCCTAATAAAGTGTGAAATTGGCTTTATCCTCCACCATGTCTCCCCAGCCAGTGTGTCCCCGTGGCATCTCCCTCTGCTACGAGGCTGCGCCCCCGTCTCCAGCCCCTCTGTCCCTGGCAGGCAGGGGGGGGTCGTCACGCCCACGCAGCCCCACAGCCCCGGGCTCTGCAGAGCCCGAGAGGCTGTTTGGCCTCAGGCCAGGAGAAGCTTTCAAAGCCAGAAGCATTCGATGTGGCATGTCTGACGTCTGACGTACCTCCTAAGCCAGCCCCTGGCCTCTCCTGTCCTGATTTTCTCCTCCAGCACACTGGCTTCTAACGCAGGAGCGGGGCCGAGGGGGACACACTGCATTAAGCGAGCTCTTTGAGACTCCCCCCAGCCTCCCCTTCCCCCGTTGCATCAGATGCGAGGCTGGAGAATCAGAGCCAAAGGGACCTCAGAGAGCGAAGAAATTGGGGAGCTCAGAGGAGATGCTGGGTGCCTTAGGGGCTGCTTGGGGAATAAACAGAGACTACTGAACCCCTCCTTCCACTAAGACAGGGCCGTTTTTGGGTCAGCCTTGTTTATTGGCTCCTGTTGAAGAGTCCCTAGGCAGAAAGGGATTCTGTGACTTAAAAGTCTGAAAACCAGCAGTCTATCCAGCAGTCATTTGCAAACTTGCCTGTGAATCCAAATCAAGTGGGTGACTTGATCAGAAATATGGATTCTGAGCCTTGTAGTGTGTCTGCCCACTCAGCACCCATTCTCTCTTCCCCCAAGGAGAGCCCCTGTGTCACCTTAGAGAGCCCTCCCTGCCCCACATGCAACCTTGTGTGGTTTGGGTAGAGACCGCCCCCTGGATGTTCGGGGGTGACCATGTTCCCTGGCCAGTCACAGATGGTGGTCAGCCCAGGGTCAGAGTGTGGCTGCTCTGGCAGCCCCAGGATTTGGGCAGAGCCATAAGGGAAGAGATGCTCTCTTTCCTTGGAGGCCCTAGGCTGTAGCTGTCAGCTTGGAGCTGCTAGCTGAGAATAAAGACAACACAGAAGCAGATCCTGATGACAAGCAAACAGAGAGAGACAAACATTCCTAGTGACAGGTTATGAGCACCTGGATGCAGCCATGTCTGAAGTTTATCCCCCTGGACTATTCATATACATGAGCCAATAAATTGCCTTTTTTTTTTTTTTTGCTTTAGCCAGTTTGAGTTGGGGTTTCTGCTCCTTGCAACAGAGAGTTCAGCCTACTACATAGACCTAGACTTCCGTCTCAGATCTACTGAATCATGAGCTCCCCTGGATGAATTCCAGAAATCCCGATTTTTCAAAAAGCTTCTAAAGGAATTCTGATAAAGTGTCACCACTTTGTAAGTCCTTGTTTGGACATCACTGAGATCCTGGTCTAGTGGTGCACAGATAAAAGTGATCCCGCCATAAGTAGCCATTGATTCATATGTCAGAATGGTGTATATGGTCTCAATCCTCACCACACCTCAGTGATGAATGAACATGTCGTTCTTCCCATTTTACAGATGAAAACACTGAGGCCAAGAGCGGTGAAAGTGTTCAAGGACACACAGCTAGTAAGTAATGGCTCTGGGAGCGTGAGCTTCTGAAGTTCATCCTCTCTCCAGGATTCCATATTTCCCAGAATAGTTTTTCAGCTTGCCTAGAGACTCAACAGCTGGTGTTGAAAACGTCCTTTCTCTCCAGAAATTCCCTCAATAAGCAAAACCTATCAGAGTCACTTAGTGTGCTGTGGCTACAACACGAGAGGATTCCAATGTGACTGACCTAATCAGTAAGGGAACTGTATTACACTGCATTCTCTTTTTAAAGATTTTAATGATTTATTGGAGAGAGAGAACATGAGAGAGAGAGTATGAGCAGGGAAGAAGGGAAAAGGGAGAGGGAGAAGCAAACTCCCTGTTGAGCAGGGAGCCTGATGCGGGACTTGATCCCAGGGCCCTGGGATCATGACGTGGGCCAAAGGCAGAAGCTTAACCGACTGAGCCACCCAGGCACCCTATACTGCTTTCTACCATGTCCCAAAGTAGGATGCATCCAGGATTGTTTAATTCAGTGACTCAGTGCCATAATCAAGAATTCTGATTCTTTGCATTTTTCTGCTCTGTTCTCTTCGGATGTCAACTGCCCTTCAGGCTGGCTTTTTTTCTTGGTTACAAGATAGCTGCTACACTTCAAGACATGGCAATGCCGGGGGTGCCTGGGTGGCTCAGGCGGTTAAGTGTCTGCCTTCGGCTCAGGTCACATTGAGAGGGTCCTGGGATCCAGCTCCAGGCTGGGCTCCCTGTTCATCAGGGGTCTGCTTGTTCTTCTGCCCCTCCCCGCCTTGTACTCTTTCTCTCTCTCTCTCTCAAATAAATAAATAAATAAAATGTTCAAAAAAGAAAAAACCAAAATCAAAAACATGACAATGACCAGCACAGGTGGACGGTCTGTCTCTTCTTCTGAGGGTCCTTTCATCTGTGGGGGGGGAAAAAAAAAGGCTCCCCAAAGACCCCTCCTATCATTGGTCAGAATTGCATCACATGTTTATATGTAGTCCAATGGCTGGCAAGAGGGGTGGGAGCATCACGATGGGCATGGACCAATCACGATTCACCCTCAAGCTAGGCTGAGTAGATACCGGAATAACATAGGTCTCTTCCAGAAGGAAGAAGGGGTCAAAGAAGGTTGAGCAATGTCTGCGATACTACTCCTCTCCTGCTCCCTGGGTCTCCCTCCTTGATTCTAAGCCCAGAACGCTCCAGAACTATCTGTCTTATCATTAGGCATGATCCTTACAGGAACATCCATTTTCAAAGTTCAGAATCCTCCACACGGCTTCTGCGTCCATTCTTCCAGACTTCTCACACAGCCAGTAAGACGTTCTGAGGAAACACAGGATTTTCCCTTCCACATCCAGAACTGCTCTACCTGGCTTTACTTTACTTACCCCTGTTTCTGCTGGACTGATACCATCTGGCTGGGTTGCTGGGAGGATGGATGGGGCATGTGTACTGGTAGGCAAGTGCTCTTTCCTGCCCATCCCCCCCCCCCTTTCCCCTGATTCTAATTCGAGAATGCACATTGTTCCTTAGGGACCCGCCCTCTACCTCTCCCAAACCACGTGGTGTAAGCCCCGGTGATCCTCAGGCTAACCCCAGCTCTTAGGAGTCTCTTCCCCTGCATCCTGGGGCAGGAGACTCAGGCCTGTGCAATCACTGTATTCAATGGCCCTTGCCACAGGACTTGATTTAGGCAGGATAATAACCCCAGTCTGCTCCGGGAGAGTCCATTCCTGGGCCTTGGGCTCCAACTCTTGAGGTGAGAGAAGTTTTATTTCTACCAGGGTTACTGGGCTGCAAGCTTTTTCAGCAACCATTTTGCAACTTCCTGGGGGAAAGCTGGCCTGAGAATGAAGCTAGCTAACACCGGGCCAAAAGATGGAGACGAGAGACCCTCAGCTGCAGGATCCACCTTGGCCTGATGCCAGACAACCCTGTACATACATCTCCTTTCTTGGTCAACCTGGTCTCAGCGGGCATTCTGCCCCCTTGTAATAAAAAAACAGCTAATATGGCATGTGTTTTTAAAAAGCTGAACTGTGTTCACCTTTGGCTGAGTCCTAAGTGTGTAAAGGGGAGTAATGGGAGATGAAGTTGAGAAATGTGGCCAGAGACACCATGGCGTGGGGCCTGGAAGACGTTGAGAATGGCCACCCAGTCTCAGTGACCACTGGGGAACGCAGGAACTCCTGATCCAGGAGGCCGGGTGATCCCAGGAGTTGCCAAACAGGCTAAGCTTTGCCCTCGGGATCAGAGTAATGTTTTTGCAGCTGCTGATAAAGTAGGATTCTTGACCTGCGCAGGACTCATCCTCCAGGCACACTTTTAGCAGGGGGCAGTTGGGAGAGTTCTGCATAATTGAAAATGCTTAGAGGAAAGGAACTGTTTGAAGATCATCAGTGGCTCCTGGGGGCCAGGGATGATGAGGGTTTTGAGGAGAAACCCAGTACAACTGATGAGAAGGTCTGGGGATGCCACCAATGGTGTCCACATCCCTGTTAAATTGCCTGGAATAGGACATGGGCTGGCCAGAGAAGAGGAAAAGACATCTCCTCCTTCTTTCTACAAGACCTACTTCTATTAATGCAACCTGGGATTGTACTCACTTTGGTGACAGCCCATTATGTTTTGTGTGTAAATGGATAGCATATGCTGTGGGTATACTATATTCCCCCCTACCCAGTCTTCAAAACCTCAAGTCCTCCAAACCATCTCCCACCTGGGAAGAACTCCTCTACCCTCAACTCCTTTTCAAGACTCCATGAATCAGAAATCTTGCCCTGCCAGTGAGGTGGGATGTCAGGGCTCTACTACCACCAGCAGGAGCCTGGAAACACAGTCAACACTACTGTAGGCCCATCCCCAGAAGCAGTCCCTACTCCCTAACAAGACCAGTTTCTTGATCAAGGTGCATTCCATTTGGCTGGTCCTGCAGGTGTTTCTAAGGGGGACCGGGGAAGGGAAAAACATCTCCCACGTGCCTATGGCCGCTCCGTGACACAAAGGCCTGGACATCCAGTGTTGTGGCTGTAGATGTATACACAGATATTCAAACGCAACTGATTTATTTCCCTAGGTACACCAGCAGTGCTCTAGGGTGGCTGGGTTGGAACCAGTTTCCAGTTGGAACTCAGCTACAAACGTCCCTAGAAGTAGCAGCCCCAGGCTCTTGCCCTCTCTGGGCTCGCTAGAGGGTAGCTCTTGGTTTGCAGCTGAGCCTGGAAACTGGGAAACCCCTTCCCTCCTTAGTTGTCTTAAGGGAAGTTGCCTCTCACTGGCTCTCTTGGGCAGCCATGATTCTTGGCTCCATCTTTCTACCATTGGCCTCCTCCAGTTCAAGCCAAGGGGTTCACTCAGCTGGGTGAATCAGTGGGGAACACGCCATCTTTCTCTGGACTTCGGCTCTGACAAGGGCGAGGGAAGAGTTTCTTTGGGCAGTGGCAGTGCTGGGGTCACCAAAGCATTCACACCCCTGTCCCAATGAAAGACAATGGCTGCTTTTCCTACTTCCTGCTTCTTGGCCCTCTGAGTTCCCTTCATTCCCGCTAACACAAACCTGTTTTCGGGTCTTTCATCAATTGAGTAAGCTTCCACTGGCCATCCCCCAAAGCCCCTGTTCTCTAAACCGACAAACCCTGTGTGACACAACCCCCAAGCAGGAGCTATCTCTTCCCCTCTCTTGCTTCCAAGACTCACCCCAAGTCCTTCCTCAGAGGATAGTTTGGGTCCCCCAGGGCAGGCCCCCATCTTGCCTCATGTAAATCCTCGTAGAAACAGCAAGCAAACACAAAAGGATATGCTCCCCGAATGTTGGCACCGGTAGTGTGGGGTGCTGGTTACTAGAGGGCTTAATTTTCCCCTTTCCGCTCATCTTTTTCTACTGAAAAATCATTTTCTATGTCCCTATGCTCCATTTATGGTTTTTATCATGACAACAACACTCATGTGTGTGTTCGATTGCAATCAGAGAAACTGAGACACGGAACAAAGGGCAAGGAAGCTCTTTCTTGTGCTGAAGGAGTGAGCCCTTTCCCAGCACGGGTGTCCTTGAGCGGCGGACTTGGTCAGCGTCCTGGCACGGCCAGCTGTTATCGCCCCACTGGTATGGGTGGATTTATTGACAGAGTCGAGGGCTGATATCCTGTTGGCTTTGTTGTACGCATGACTCAGGACCAGTCCTTGCCCATCTTGGCCCCCAGGTCACCCCACATCAACAAGGAGAGGATGGGACTAAATGATGAGCTCCGCTGTTCAGCTCTGGGGTGTTTCTGAAGGTCATTGCCTGATGGAAGCAGCACCCAGGAAAGATGCTGGAATCCCACTCTGGGCAAGAAGGCACTGTAGATGTCCCATGTTTGAGCACTCTTGAACCGCATGTGGCAAACACCCGCCTCCAACTAGCTGAAGTGAAAAATCGCCTCCTGTAGCTGAAACCTTAGGTCTAGAGTTGGGCTTGGCTAGATCCAGGGAGAAGAGGATGTCACAGTACCTGGTCTCTTCTTTTTTTTTTTTTTTTTTAAGATTTTATTTATTTATTTGACAAGCAGAGAACACAAGTAGGCAGAGGCAGGCAGAGAGAGAGGAAGGGAAGCAGGCTCCCTGCTGAGCAGAGACCCCCCCCATGCGGGGCTCTCTCCCTATGCGATCCCAGGACCCTGAGATCATGACCCGAGCCGAAGGCAGAGGCTTTAACCCATTGGGCCATCCAGGTGCCCCGGTCTCTTCCTTTTTTAAAAGATTTTATTTATTTATTTGAGAGAGAGAAAGACTCACTTGGGAGCAGGGGGAGGGGCAGAAAGAAAGGGAGAGGGGCAGAGGGGGAGGGAGAGACCACCCCTGCTGATCATGGAGCCAATCATGGGGCTCATCCCATGACCCTGAGATCATGAATTGAGCCAAAGGCAGACACTCAACCGACTGAGCCACACAGGTGCCCCTCTGTTGGTATTTTCCGTTCTCCGTTAGTTGCTTCACAGACAGACTCTTCCCCTGCAAACTTGAGCTACAGCAACCCCAGGCTTGCAGATGCCCACTTAGTGCCTCTTCCCAAGCCTTCCAGCAAAAGTCACAGGGCTGACTGTCACTGGACTCTGTTAAATGACATGCCCATCGCCAAACCACCCACTCACTGGAGCTGGGGTATAGATTCTGCTGATTTGCCAGATCTGGCCATGTCCCTGCTCCTAACGTTAAGAGGCCAGATGACCACCATCCCCACCTATGGCCCAAGAGGTGAAGAGGGGTAGGGTAGTTCACTAAGCACAAGTCAGGGGCTGTTGCTAGAGGGGGAAAGAATGCTGGCAAGGAAAGGACCTCAAGAGGTCCACTCAAGTTCTTCTAGATCAGCTGTTATCAAGTGGTGCCCCCACCCCCAAAATCGGCAGTTCGGACATCACACGGAAACCTGTTAGAGGTGCAGATTCACAGGCCCCATGCCAGACCTACAGGACACATAGCACCCAGCCCTCCAGGGGATTGATTTGGAGGCATGGTGCAGTTTGAAGACCACTCCCATAGACCAGTGGATCTTGTGTCCTACTTCAATTAGAATCAACTGGGCAGTTTGAAGTGGCCTGGACCCCATCCCAACCAATGTGATCAGGATAAGGGAGGGGATGGCGTCCAGTCCTTGGGGTTTTCCAAATGTTTCCCCAAGAGATTCTAATGACAGCCTAGATTGAAAGAACCCCTGCGCTCAAAGGAACACTTGTTCCCTGCTCCTTCAGACTTTCATAGCAACGATCAACGAGGATATGGACAGTCCCTCTGCTGTGAACGGCAGTTTATTAAAGCCATGACTCAGGAGGTGACAGCTCAAGCCAAGCCAAGTGAAATGACAGTGTGTAGGGGACATGTGACCCAGCCCACTGCGTGGAGTCTGAACCAGGAACGCCCTGCCTGTGATAAATTAATCTTTACTGTGTTCCCACCAGCCCAGCTGATTCACACAAGAGGGGGAGAGCTGGAGGGAAAACATGGCAGGCATGGTGTACTGAGTCCTTGCTGTGGGCCAGTCCCATGTACTTGGCTCATTGAAACCTGACAAAACCCTGTGAGGTAGGTCATACGAAATAGAACTGTAAGCCTGGGAGGTAGGTATTATAGAGAAGAAGAGCCCGAGGGTCAAAGGGTAGAGTAAGTAGACCTCAAAGGCCAAGACGGGATTTGAATCCAGGACTCTCTGATTTGATAACCAGGACCCTAACCCCGAGTCTATGCTGCCTTCTGGGAGAAGCCGTGGTGTCTGCTTAGGAGTAGAGGAGCTTGGCATAGAGTTTAGAGGGGAATCCTCAGATTCCACATGTTTTCAAGAAAGACACTGACCTGGAATCAGAACCTGAACTACATTCATAGTACCACTCCTGGTTAGCCATGTGACCTGGAGCAAGTCACCTTCCCAGCTGGAGCCTCCTTCTCCTGGTCTACAATGGGATAGCTTTAGCTGACCCCTAAGGGTTGGTTATTGGTTTGTTTGTTTGTTTGTTTTAAGATTTTTATTTTATATATTTATTTGAGAGAGAGAGAGAGAGAGAGAGCTCAAATACAAGCGGGGGGAGGGGCGGAGGTAGAGGGACAATCAGACTCCCTGCTGAGCAGGGAGCTGACGTGGGGCTTGATCCCAGGATCCCCGGATCCCCGAACCCTGACCTGAGCTGAACGTGGACACTTAAGCTTAACCAACCGAGGCACCCAGGTGCCCCAGGGTTTTGTGGGGGGTTTTTGTTTTTGTTTGGTTCCATTTGGGTGATGGTATCAGAATGTTTCTAGCAGAAGAACATGGTTCCCAGGATCCTAGGACCTGTTTTGAAACGCATGCCAGTGTTCCAACCCGACCAGGTGTTCTGGCCAATCTGACCAGTCATTCTGCTGGTTACCAAAGAATTTCTCCCCAGACCGGTCAAAGACTTTTGATTTCTTTAAGGCTTAGACGACAACACAGCTTAGACAGAAGCTCTAACATTTACAATGAACTCTTGAAGAACTGAGCCACCGTAGAATGTTGCAGGGTCTCAGAACACGATTTAGAGGTGCCTGAACGACTCAGTCACTTAAGCATGTGCCTTCAGCTCAGGTCCTGGGATCAAGCCCCGCACCGGGCTCCCAACTCAGCTGGGAGCCCACTTCTCCTTCTCTTCCTGGCTCCTGCTCTCTCTTGCTATCTCTGTCTCTCTCTCTCAAATAAATTAAATCTTTAAAAAAAGCCACACACTTTAGTCATGTAAGACTACAAAAAATCACAGTTCCTCACTCACATGTATCAGAAGCTGTTGCTCTCAGCTCCGTGCTGGGCAGCACAGAGGATACAGAGACAGAAGGGGCTGGCCTTCTGTCACCAAAGAGGAGGACAGCACCAAAGAGGAGGACAGCCATGTGCTGGGATGTGGCTTCGAGTCAACTTGACATTAATGAAGGAAAAGGCTTTTGGAACCAATGAAAGGGTTAATATCCAGGGCTGGCGTGCAGTAGTGAGATGAATACTGGAGTATACATTGGTGGAGCTTTTGCAGAGGGTAATTCATAAGATATTCAAGAATTTTAAATGTGCATGCTCTTTAATTGGGCAATTCTACTTCTTTGTGTTTTTTTAAAAGATTTTATTTATTTGAGAGTGAGAAAGAGAGAGCAAGTGAGCATGAGAAGGGGGAGGGGCAGAGGAAGAAGCAGACTCTCTGCTGAGCAGGGAGCCCAAAATGTGGCTCTATCTCAGGATGCGGGGCTCCATCCCAGGACCCTGGGATCATGACCTGAGCCAAAGGCAGATGCTCAGTCGACTGAGCCACCCAGGCACCCCCAGCCGTTCTAAGACTATCGTCAAGAAATATGTGCTCTGTGCACTGGGAGGCACAACAAGAATGTTCATTGCTTTGTTCTTTGTACTGGTAAACAGTTGGAAACAACCTAGCTACCCATCACAGGGAATGGCTGGACCAGGCTCCAGCTGTGCTTGGCATACTACGTGGCATTTGCCAAGCACATAGATCTACATGTAATCCCATAGGGAAAAGTCTAGGATCTAGAAATGAATTTTTTAAATCTCAGAACAATGTATTTGCTAAAACACACATGCCCCACAATGAGATCCTGCTTTACCTCCAAATGGGGGGGGGGGGGGGGCGGGGAGCACAGATGATGACAAAGGCTGGCGAAGCCGTGGAGAAATTCGAACCCTCATACATTGCCTCTGGGAATATAAAATGGTGCAGCCGCTTTGGAAAACATGCTGACAGTTCCTCAAATGGTTAAGCATAGAGTTACCATATGACCCAGCGATTCCACTCCTAGATGTATAACTAAGAGGAATGGAACCATATGTTCACACAACAGCCCGTGCATGGATGTTCATAGCATTATTCACAGTAGCCAAAATGCAGAAGCCACCCAAATGTCCATGAGCCAATGGATACATGAAATGTGGCCCAGCCATTCAGCAGAGTATCACCGCGCAGTAAGAAGGGATGACACCTTCTCCGGCAGGACACCCGCTGACACCTGCTGGGGCAGGGACGAACCTTGAAAACCTCATGCTAACTGTCACAAAGACCACAGATTGTGTGGTTCTATAGAAATATCCAGAAGACGCAGAGAGACAGAGAATAGATTAGTAGTTGCCTACGGCTCGGGGGAGCTATGAGGCTATGAGGCTGATCGCTAAGGAGTGAG